>JASAND010014800.1:0-16502 GCA_030248195.1 Trissonchulus latispiculum
CAATTAGGCTAGTCTAATAGCATGAGACTGAGCAAAATGCTGTTAGACTGAAAATTTTCAGTCTAATTGCAATTAGACGTACTATTGTTCGTCTAATTGCAATTGGGCGAACAAGGCCTCGTCTAATTGCATTTTGATGTAAAATGTGTTGGTTTATGTATAAGAACAGCGCTTCACTGTAACTGTATACGGAGAAGGGCACATAAGCCTCGAAAAGAATGTTACGTCATTAAGAATAGCTTTGAAAACATAGTATATAGAATTAGACATTGGAAACGTGAAAACTTTAAAGGATTTAAAGATACTCCAAAAGATTTTGAAAACGAGTAGAAATTATCTACAATTTATCAGAATTTGAAGACTTTCAAAAGCTTAAAATTTTCTAATTTTGACTGTCGAACTGTCGAATATTTGAATCTCAAGTTTTTATACAATTTTTACAATATTTTTATATTACACGCACATTTTTATTATTGCATAGAAACCCTCAAAGTAAAAATGGGCTAAAATAAAAAAGTAACGGTATATAACATTCTTTCAAAACAGTAACAGTACTTCACAAATAACTGCGAACCCCCACAAAACCAAAACCTTTTATGCAATAAAATGGATTTTCTTGTTAAAATAATTTCCTCCCCAGTGCTCCAAATCCTCTCCCGTGCTAATTCCTCCCCCATTAACTTGGAATCCAAATTAAAGTTCGATTGGTCAAGGTTTGAAAGTTTTTGGATGTCTTAAAATTAAAGAAAATTATATATAGATGTGTGCACTAAAGGAACCAAGTTTTCAATATCTAAACGAAAAGTTATTTCTACAATATATGCTCTTAAAGCTATATATATACGTACTTAAAATATCTTTTCCAGACTTATATGTGCCCTTCTTTACAGTTACAGTGAAACGCTATTCTTATACCTAAACCAAAACATTTTACATCAAAATGCAATTAGACGAGGCTCTGTTCGTCCAATTGCAATTAGACGAACAATAGTACGTCTAATTGCAATTAGACTAAACATTTTCAGTCTAACAGCATTTGCTCAGTCTCATACTATTGAACTAGCCCTGTTGAATGGGCTGGGTCTCGTCTAATTGCAATTAGACGGAAAATGCTTTTAGACTGCGACAAATATATCAACAAGAGATACCCGCAACTACCCGCGCGGGTAGCTTGCGGGTAGCAATATTTCTATTACCCGCGGGTACCCGCTACCCACTTCCAACTCTACCACTATATTATAGTATATATAGTATATATAAAGTATATTATAGTATATTATAGTATATATATAGAATTTTATTCATTTAAATACCACGTTTTCTCCATATTATCTTTGTCTTCTTAGCGATACCGGAGCGCTCTGTACCACCCGTCGTTACGCCGAAATGGGGGCCCATATCTCATAGCCAATAGTTGTTTGAACTGTAGATCAGATATTGGATTTTGCTGAGATTGGGCAAATCGCTCATATACGGTTAAATCGTTCTGAACAGGAATCCTCTCCTCATCAGGAACCAAGTGGGCTTCCATCCAACTTAGTGCTTGTGAGACAGGAGAGTTGTCGACCATCGCCCAACTGAACAAGCGCGAAATCAAATTTCCAATATCCAGAAAATCCAGGGACGTAAAGAATACCAATACGGCCGTTGCTCCAATCAAATAGACGAAAGCCCAACAGTAGCAGTTGAATTCAAGAACTCTGGTCTGAACAGGTCTTGAAGTTAACGCCAAATTAAAACAGAGATAATCAGGTTCGGCCAATAACGAAAACGTTACCCGAGATCGCACCATTCTATCCACACAGACCTGATCTTCCGACAGGATCCGGGCATACTCCACATCGGCCGTTGGAGCGGACCACTGCAAGTACAGCGAGATGGCCATCTGCACTCCAATGCAAACAAAGAACAGAAATACCTTCAACACAATTGCCATTACTTGGACTGATGATAAAATTTAGAAATCTCAAAAACGAAAAGAATGACTGTTGGCTCAAATCTTAGCTCGGGTCAGAGTTTTTAGTGTGGGAGACTCAAATTTTAAATTGTGGATACAAATTTTTGAAATGGCCCTTTTCAGTTTTCACCATGGTAGGCTTGTTAGTCTCGGAAAGCTAAGCAAAATTTTTATTACTTTAAATTTTTTGTTTTAAACCTTTTGCTGGCTGATTAGTGCTCGTCTTGCTGAAGGTAATCATCAGCGTTGCCGAATGGGATGGGATCCCATGGGATGGGATGGGATTCAGATCTCATCCCATATGGGATGGTAGGATTACTTGGGACTAAATCCGCTTTCACAGTGAAATCCCAAAATTTTGCATTTTGAATTTTAACTTTTGATAATTGTTTCAAAATTATAAAAATTTCCAGATGCATCAGGACATAACCATAACCATCACGACATACCATAACATAACCATATGCGTATAGCATAACAAAAAAGTATAGCAAAAACGGCACGTATAGCAAATTGTGTGCTGAAAAATTAAGTTTGTTTGCTAACTGAAAGCAAGAAATGCAAGTACAGATCTCGATCAATGTACAGCATATACATGCTGTAGGATCACAACATAGCAACAAAACATAACTTATGATTGCGTTTCTGGATATAACCAAATAGAACAAGTTTAATCAAGTTTAATCATGCGCTGAAATTAGTAGTCGTGGAGAAAAGCACCCAGCCAAAATTAGCGATTTTTTTGAAATCACCAATATGAATTCTGTTTTTTCCGAACACTTTACGAAAAGAGTTAGAATTTTAGTGAATATATCAACAAGAGATACCCGCAACTACCCGCGCGGGTAGCTTGCGGGTAGCAATATTTCTATTACCCGCGGGTACCCGCTACCCACTTCCAACTCTACCACTATATTATAGTATATATAGTATACATACATATATATATATATATAGTATATTATAGTATATTATAGTGTGTATATATATATATATAGAATATTATTCATTTAAATACCACGTTTTCTCCATATTATCATCTGACCAAAAAATGTAGAAAGCGAAATTGTTTGCTTTATATCTCGTAAACGCTTCAAGATAACTGCCATAAATTATATATTTTCTGAACCGGAATGATGATATCTTTATTCTCGTGAAAAAATTTTTTTGAAATTTCCCGTGCGATTTCAAAGGGTGCCGCTTTTATATGTCAGAAGGATTGGTAAATGCTACACCCACGATTTTTTCAGGAAAATTTTCCCCTTGCCCGAATGTCTACACACCAAATTTCAGCTTTGTTGGTTGAAAATTGCGTGAGTTATTCCATTTTTTAGATTTTCAAAATCCTTTGATCTTTGCCGCTTTTTCGACTTTTGACTGGTTGTTACTCGTCACTCGCTCAACGAAAAAAATTTTTTGATTGGATTTTCAGGACCGCCTGGGTGTCCGCTTTCATCTGATATACGTGGTATTTCAAAATTTGAAAGTCGATTTTTTTTCGAAAAATACCACTTTTTGACCCAAAATTTCGGCAAAGCGAATCCAGCAAAAGTGAATAAAAATAACATAATCGTAAAGTTCATTATGAGCTGAATCCAACGATATAAAGTTTTCGTCGGTACGACTTTTATTGGGCCAGCAATGAATTTTTTATCATTTTGCTTATTTGAGGTGGTTTTTGCTAGTTTACGCTGGTTCAGGTAAATATAGGCGGCAACATCGAGGGGACAAAACCAGCTTGAAATAAGGGAAATGTTTAAAAATTCATTGCTGGCGCAATATAAGTCGTAGCCACGAAAACTTTATATCGTTGGATTCAGCTCATAATGAACTTTATGATTATGTTATTTTTATTCACTTTTGGTGGATTCGCTTTGCCGGAATTTTGGGTCAAAAAGTGGTATTTTTCGAAAAAATCGACTTTCAAATTTTGAAATACCACGTATATCAGATGAAAGCGGACACCCAGGCGGTCCTGAAAATCCAATCAAAAAATTTTTTTTCGTTGAGCGAGTGGCGAGTAACAACCAGTCAAAGTCGAAAAAGCGGCAAAGATCAAAGGATTTTGAAAATCTAAAAAATGGAATAACTCACGCAATTTTCAACCAACAAAGCTGAAATTTGGTGTGTAGGACATTCGGGCAAGGGGAAAATTTTCCTGAAAAAATCGTGGTTGTAGCATTTACCAATCCTTCTGGACATATAAAAGCGGCACCCTTTGAAATCGCACGGGAAATTTCAAAAAAATTTTTTCACGAGAAGAAAGATCTCATCATTCCGGTTCAGAAAATATATAATTTAAGGCAGTTATCTTGAAGCGTTTACGAGATATAAAGCAAACAATTTCGCTTTCTACATTTTTTGGTCAGACTTTAGTATCACCACTACAGCTGTCCAGACAAGGCAACAACTGAAACTTCTGCGGTAGGATGTAACGATATGCTGAAAAGAATTATTGAGTAAAGCAAATGCCGTTAAACTTAGCGGTTAAAATTTAAAATTAAAAATTAAAAATTAAAATTAAAATTAAAATTACCCTGGCGATTCTCTCTGGTTTGCATGTGGTTGAGCCATGGCAGCAGCAAACTACTTTGTTAACTGTTAACAACATTGGTACAAATACGGCTATGCTTGGCCAAGGAAGCTGTGTAGATTTAGTCATGATTTTCATTTTGTTGATCTGCACTAACCGAATACTAAACAATTTCATTCCGCAGTTTGATGACGCATTTACAATGAATCAACTAATTATCTAATTGAAACTTTATGGCTCAGACCATTCAATGTCTCCCAAGCAAAGAGTATTTAAGAGTCTTATCGCTTCTGCTCCATCAACTCCTTGTCTGTCAGTTTAATTGAACATCCAAGTAGGGAGTCCACAAAACAGAATTTTTTCCGGAGTAAAACGAAGGGAAAACGTAGATTTTGGCGTTAAAACTAAGCAATCAAGTTTCGTAAAGATAAGAAAATGCTTTCCAATTATAAATTCCGACTTTAATTCAAATTTGCATTCTACGTATATTTAAAATTTAGATCCCAATTTATACATTCATTGTGAGCCAGGAAGAATACCATAGTTGTCTTGTTAAGCGCTTTGAGTCATTGATATAATAGCTAAGTTCTGAAAATGACTATTATTGCTAAGTTGTTGACAAAAAGCATTGTTATTCTTATTTAGTAGCAAAACTATTCAGTTTTATATTACAGCAGTTATTGAAATTCATGAGTTAAGTTACGTCTTAAACTAAAATTTAGAACTTAAAACCTTTCTCATAAGCCTTAATGACACTTTGAAAAATGTTTCCATAATGTTTTTAATGAGAAACACAAATAAAAACTGAAAAGTGCAACACCAACAGCTCTAGTAAATACTCTATGTAATAATAAAGTAATAAAAGTAATAAAGTAATAAAGTGATAAAAAATATGCAGGTATTTGCTTATGACTATTATAAAAATTTCTTATGTACCTAGTGTTGTAATAATTGTGCCTTTGTGAGACTAATTGTGCCTCAGCGAGACTTTGCCTCCGTGAGACCACTCTGTGCCACAGCGAGACAACTTTGTGCCTGGGTGAGACACATTCGAAAAATTGAGCAGCGAAATGAAAAGTAGTATAAATTCTGTGCAAAAAATTTTCTTTCATTTTTATTTAAAACAACGTGTGTATAAGTTTGTTAGCTGTACTGCTGAACCGCACCCAATGATGGTAACTGATTGTATTGTGACGTGCTGAGGAAAGTTTGGTCTGATAACAAAAAACGTTGAGTAGGATGATTGAAAGGATTTCGATTTCAAAACAGTAGTTCGATTTCAAAAGAAATAAAGGGAAGTTGCGTTACATTGCAATCGAAACCTGGAGCTTCTAACGCTTAAAAGAGCTTCCAACAAAGACAATTTTGCAATTGAATAAAACAGGTCTGCAAAGGAACACCGCCCCTTTTGGGGCCTACTTGTTTCAACTTTCACAAACTACTACTAGACCAGAGTTTGATAAAAATGTATCGTTGTTATTTTCATGACCGCTTCAGCGTCAGCTTTAGCACAGTAAAAGTACACATAGATTCCAAATTTTTATTTTCAATCAAAAGTCGTTTTTCAAAATCTAAGTTCTTCGAAAAATTACCATTATTTGGTCCAAAAATTCAATCCAACTATGTCAAAATGTTACCAATCAACCAATCAGGCAATCAACAAACCCTCTAACTTTTTCGGGTCGCCATGGCCTGGGGTCAATGGGTCTAGGTCAATGTTTTGAATCAAGAGGTTCTGCCGTCCGGTCTGGGCAAGGCTATTGGCCACTGCATCCAGTTAGTTTTGGCCGGAACCGGCGTTGGCTTTAACATCGCCATTATCTTTGCACTGGACAGAGCGTGGGGAGGGCCGAGTAGTGTTCAAGACATTCTCTTCAATTCAAAGGATGAAATAGTTTCTGGCAAGGAAAGACTGGTTGGTAGTGGCCTTTTGGTGTTACATTGCAATGATAACTGTGGCTGGCGTAAATAGTAAGAATGAGCTTATTTAATTCTAAGTAGGTTCATAAAACTCTTGCATGTTTCTTGAAGCGAAGAGGGGTCGAAGGGATTTTATTGCCCAAGATAAACTTTCTGATTCGAGATCAGTTCACCGTTCAGGTGTCAAAATCTAGGCCAAACCTAAAACAATGCCTGTTTTACTGAAGGTGACTCTTTCCTCACTGCGAATCTGTCTTCGCAGGACATTAGGTGTGTAATTTTTAGGGCCATTTCATAAAAAGCGCTTAAACGGCTTAGCTTAAAAGTGAATTTATTTATGAAAAGGGTGGTCGGCTTAAACGGCTTAAGGGGGGGCTACTAAAATCGACTTGCCCCGACTTTGTCCGATTGGCCTACTTTTTGGCTAAGATATAGAGCATGGGTGTGGTCAAAAAATATCGGGTACTCAGATCTTAGTTCCTTTCCAACCATGTGCAGCCGTCGCGTTTATGTGCCCGACCCCCCATTTTTCGCAACTACCAACATAATTAATTAAAAATTTCTCCTGACTGCTAGGCCCAAGCTTCAAAGCTGTCATTCGCCAATATGATTTGGCACATATGCCCCTACCCGTAGAAAAATACTAGATGTCTGTATCTTATCTGCATCTAAGGGAATTACTCTTCAAAGTTGAAGTTTCGGCAAAAATTTAAAAATTTTTGGCTAACGAAAGGAAAAGTTTATTACTGGTGCGAGCTATAAGGCTGTAATGTGTACAAAAGGAGGCCCTATAGGAGTACTCATTTATGCCAAATGGCAAGAAATTCTGCCGAGTGAAAAAATTTTTTATGTCAACTATAATCTTCAAAAATTGCCGAAACCGCCATTTTCAGTCTGTCGGATCCTGTGTGAGAGGCTTTCTGCAGCCATAGATGTCGCAAACCTTCACTAATCGAGCTGAAATCTTTTGCTGGGAGTGTTTTTCGACCTCACTGAGTCCAAATATCTCAAAAAATTTTAATTTCAAAAAAATTTGGTTTTTTCGATTTCGGGGCTCCCGTTCTCAAAAAAGGCGTTTTGGGAAATTTTTTTAAGATTAAAGTTGACATAAAAATTTTTTCACTCGCCAGAATTTTCTTGCCGTTTGGCACAAATGAGTACTCCTATAAGGCCTCCTTTTATGCCAAGTTACAGCCTTACAGCTCGCACCACTAGTAAAATTTTCCTTTCGTTAGCCCAAAATTTTTAGCCGTTAGCCGTTAGCCGAAACTTCAACTTTGAAGAGTAATTCCCTTTGATGCAGATAAGATACAGACATCTAGTATTTTTCCGCGGATGGGGGCACACGTGCCAAATCATATTGGCGAATATTGGAAGAGCCCCAGGCAGTCAGTAGAAATTTTTAATTAATTATGTTGGTAGTTAAAATGGGGGTCAGTGCATAAAACGCATTTGAGCACTTTCGGCTGAAGCAACTAAGATCTCAGTATCCGATATTTTTTGACCACACCAATATATATCCTCGCCAAGAAGTAGGCCAATCGGACAGAGTCGGGGCAACCTCTAGTGAAAATGGCGGCTTGCTTAAGCCGTTTAAAGGTCGGTGATTCCTCTTGGGCACATATTGTTATTTGGCGGCGTATATCAAAGAGATGAGATTTGATGGAAACTTTCCGAAATAAGTTCTTTTTTTGACGGTCTAACACCCTCCGCGCAATCCGATTCAAAAATTCGAGATTTCCGGTCAGTGGTTTTTCAAAATTTCTGAACGTTTGGCAACTGTACAGCTATGACCATATTCATTCGAAAGATCTCATTGAGCCTCATATTTTTGCTTGCTCATCTAGCTTGCGCTACCACAGCTTGCTTGCTCCTAGCTTTTCTCTACCGTGAGATATAGCCGATATTCTTGTTTTGGCCTTAAAAACTTGTCATTTTTGTAGAAATCAAATTATCCATCATTTCTTGAACTATGAAAGCCGTATAATCAAACTAAGGGTGTCGATCTGAAGGTCTCACAGGGACAAATTATCCGATGCATGATCGTCTTCCAACTGCTATCCTGTAGGCTACTATCATAAAAAATGTAGTTTTTGCAAAAACCCGACCAATGTTTTTTCAAAGATTGTGGAGCATTCACCATGCAAGCTGGAGGGCTGCTACTGAACAAATGTGTTCTGCACAAATATACCCAGGGACGATTTTTTAGTTGCCCCGATTACTGCTTTCTAGCTAAAGTAATCGCTTGACAAATTTGGAAAAAGTAGGCAAAATACAGGTTACGCACACATTTCAGCTTATTTCTCTATAACGAAGAGCGATTTCACAATAAATAAAAAATCGTACCCAGCTATTTGATGGAGGTATCGAATGATGTAACCGATGTCTCGCGAAAAAATTTACTTGAGTCTGCAAAAATTCTGGAATATTATACTTCTTCTAAAATGTGTTAAAAATATTTTAGAAAAGCAACATTAGTTTCGTGGCATACATTAAAAAGAAAAAATGTCAAGCTACATTTTGATATAAAAATGGCTTCTTAACTCCAAGTAATGAATGAGTAATAATGCTGCAAACTTTATGTGACCAAAGGGAATCACCACCTTAAGCTGACCCTTTTCATAAATAACCATCGGCTTCAACTTTAAGCCGAATCCTTTTCATAAAAAGCACACCGGCTTAAAAATGCAGTGGCTTAAAATTAAGCCGTTTAAGCTGATCTCCTTTTCATAAATAATTTTAGTTTAAGCCGTTTAAGCCGATGGCTTAAGATTCTGTTCAAATTGCCTGAGTTTTAAGCCGCGTAAAATCACCGCGCTTAAACGGCTTAAACCGTGGTAGCAGTAATATTATAACGTTCATAACTTCCTTAATATTTGGAGTATGCCAATGATATTTATGGCAAATTGAAGCTCACAGTGTGAAGACTTCAATTGCGTTATTGGCATGCTTTTTACTACTGGTAAATATTTAAAAAAGCAGCCTCAACTTGATAAATAGCACTCTTATTTAGCTATTCAAGTCAAACAAGAAGACCCCTAAAAGGGGTATAGTTCTGCATCTGAGCTTTAGGACAAATGTAATGTATGTAGGCTGATGACTGAAACTAGTGCTTCGGTTGTTTTTAAGTGCTTTTAAGTGCTATAAATTTGGTCTCACATTATTTCGGTGCTTTAACTTTTTTTGACGATTTTCAAGTCAAAAGATGTAACTAGGCTTCAGTTGGCCAGTTCAGTTATTTGACTAATGATCATTATTATTAGGATAGTTATACACTGCCAACCAGGCATCCGATCCGGTCTATACCTCGTCAGCTAGTAAGGTAGCAAAGAACTTAATTAGTATTCCTCAAATCAGAATTACTTTCAGTAAACCAAACCAGTATAGCAATAACTGTTAGCGACTTATGAAGCAACAGCAATCTTTCCAATTTTTATGGACTTTACTGGACTTTACCAAACTTTTCTGTCGCAAAGTCAGACCCATCACTGGACACCTGTGTAGCCAGAGTTAAGTTTTAATCAAACAGCTTTTCGTTGTAAAAAAATTCTCATTCTATCCTGTATTCTAAAATTGGCGGACTCGTTAGAAAGGCTTGTACATCGATTCCTATTTTCTGTAAGCCATATAAGTCTTAAAGCATTTATAAAACGCAGCCGGACAACTAGCCAGCTAGTTATGAACTGATCTCAAAATCTGCTGATCTCATTTGCATAAATACTGGCATCCCTTAAAACAGTTTCCATCTGCAAAATTTGCGGAGGGGGCAATGAAAGCATCTTTTTCGTAGAAATTATGGCTAAAGGGGGGCAGTATGGGAGAAAAGAAAACAGTTGAGCAGTTAGTCACTCAATACGTACCACCTTTACTCGGTACTACTCAGTGACTAAAATTAATTTTCTAATTATATATGCGTATAAATCATTATTACTAGCAGGCCCCCTTCGGTTAAAAAAATGATCTAAGTACTATACTAGACCCACGTTGAAGATAGGCAACGTTTGAATAGAGAATCCGTTTATAGTGCAATTCCTATCTATTTTCCGTGTAAATAGTTCTGCCACCAGGCAGAACAAAAATATTTTTTGTTTACTTAACTCAGGTTATTTTATGCTTGTACAAGTTTACATGAAGTCTCCAGCTTACAGCTTTGTTAATGTTGCACTGTAATGCTGTATCCAGTAGGCATGGTTGCACCTTCTTCCAGTGGGCATGGTTGCATGCGATACCAGTAAGGTTTCTGTTTGTGGTGCCCGAGGTTATACCAATGATACTGACGGTGGTTTGCACCAACTGACCTAAATTTTACTCAATCTGTAGAAACTTGTAATCGACAGTCTGCTTCTCATCCGCTCACTCACCTATTGCCAGCAGTTTCTAGTACAAGCGGAAGAACAATTTTCTAGTGTCAACCACATTTTAATTTACGCAAAACTACTAAGAATTAGACGCTATAGCAGAAACCTACCAAACAACTATCAAAAATTCCACTTTGTTTTTAATTTTTACATATACAAGAATCCAAATACAGTAGATCCCGTTTGCTCATCCAAACTGAGCCGGTGTTACCGTAAAAGCCTCAACGCCATTAAATTTCTTTCTAATGCGATATTTGATCTTGGATAAACAGTTGCATTCTAAACTATATAAAATTAAAAAATTAAGCTAAATTTTGCTAAAGTTTTTTATTTTAACTCCAACACATTTCGGGTGAGCGACGGGATGTATATAAAAATTAAATGGGTTTCATGAGATAGATAAGCAGATGATTTTTTCTCGATGTAAATCTTTCAATGTAAATGTACAAACTTGAAATCCCTGGCCATTTTATACAAGTATTTTATACATTAAGGAAAACTTGAGTCAATTTTTCAATTTTCATTTTTAAAATTTCATACAATAGAAAGTATATATTTGGATTGAATTTGAGTGCATCATGAAGACGAATAAATTTGCAGACTTTTTTTGGGAAGACGTTTCGTTTGAACCCAGAAGTGATAGCTTTTCTTTAGCTTTCCCACACTCAGAGAAATCCATGTTCAAAAATTACTTTTGTGTTATCACATGTCCAATTCAAACAGTACGTCAGAAATACTTCATTTTGCGTAATGAACACAATCCTAGCTTTAAAATCATTCCTATACAAATCATTGTTGAACTCCAAGAACTAAATAAATTACAGACTTTCAAAGTTTGGTGAATATACCCGAACCAGTACCTTGGTGTAGGATATAAGCTACAATGAAACAGGAAGTTCATTTGCTTTTAGTCAAAAGACTTTCATAAATAATAGGCTGAAACGGCTTAGTTTATACGGCTTAGCTTAAGGTGGTGATTCCCTTTGGTCACATAAAGTTTGCACCATTATAACTCATTCATTACTTGGAGTTAAGAAGCCATTTTTATATCAAAATGTAGCTTGATATTTTCTCTTTTTATTGGATGCCACGAAACTAATGTTGCCTTTCTAAAATATTTTTAACACATTTTAGAAGAAGTATAATTTTCCAGAATTTTTGCAGACTCAAGTAAATTTTTTCGCGAGACATCGGCTATATCATTCGATACCTCCATCAGATAGCTGGGGACGATTTTTTATTTATTGTGAAATCGCTCTTCGTTATAGAGAAATAAGCTGAAATGTGTGCGTAACCTGGATTTTACCTACTTTTTCCAAATTTGTCAAGCGATTACTATAGCTAGAAAGCAGCAATCGGGGCAACTAAAAAATCGTCCCTGGGTATATTTGTGCAGAACACATTTGTTCAGTATCAGCCCTCCAACTTGCATGGTGAATGCTCCACAATCTTTGGAAAAAAATTGGTCGTGTTTTTGCAAAAACTACATTTTTTATGATAGCAGCCTACAGGATAGCAGTTGGAAGACGATCATGCGTCGGATAATTTGTCCCTGTGAGACCTTCAGATCGACGCCCTTAGTTTGATTTTACGGCTTGCGTAGTTCAAGAAATGTTGGATTATTTGATTTCTACAAAAATGACGTTTTTTCTACGCCAAAACAAGAAAAACGGCTATATCTCACGGTAGAGAAAAGCTAGAAACTTGCTTTAAAAAGCAAAAATGTGAAGCTCAATGAGATCTTTCGAATGCATATAGTCATAACTGTATAGCTGCTGCCAAACGTTTAAAAATTGGGAAAAACCACTCTGACCGGAAATCTCGAATTTTTGAATCCGGATTGCGCGGAGGGTGTTAGAACGCTAAAAGAACTTATTTCGGAAAGTTTCGTCAAATTTCGTCTTGATTTACGCCACCAAATAACAATATGTGCCCAAAAGGAATCACCACCTTAAATGGCTTAAAAATCCTTTTCATAAATAATCGGCTTAATCGGCTTAAACGGCTTAAATTAAGCCGTTTAAGCCATTTAAGCCAATTATTTATGAAAAGGAATTTTTAAGCCATTTAAGTCTTTTAAGCTAAACCGTTTAAGCTAAGCCATTTAAGCTTTTTATGAAAAGGCCCTTAGATCGAATTAAGGCCGGTTCACACTATCGCACAAGTACAGGTACAAGCACAAGACGAAAACGTTCACACTACGGCACATGCATGGCGAATAGCATTTGAAATTCGGCTTAGCCACGCCTTTTGCTCAAAGGGTAGGGACAGGGCCCATGGATGGATATGTTTTTAAAAACAATCTCTTCAAAGGATAAAGACCCTCCCTGAGCACAAATAAAATTTCAAAAATTTATTTTAGCAACCATGTCCCGAGAAAAAAATTGTCGTTATAACTTTACGACACCACTTAACTCTTAAGCTTCAAACTTCCAAGCTTGAATGCATCAACAACTAACCTGATTGCAGCTTTTAGAAAATCAAACAAAACCGTTACTGATATTAGATGTGTATTATTGCAGAACTGTGGAAAAAAAGTGAAACCGAAAATGCCGTTGAATGACAGCGATTTTGCGGCGACAACAGTCGATGACGCTTGATTGTATTACTGGAAGAAATAAGACAATGCAAAACACTTATATTAGAAGTCAAACATGAACAATCATGTAATTAATCTATTTTTTCAAAAGGCGGTAAATCAATCTGAGCATTTGATGTAATGCCATGCTGATGAATGTTTCTTTGGCTATTGTATACTTGAAAGTTTTTGGTCAGTAAAGCGAGCACTAAGTCATTCAAATTGCATGTTTTGAATAACCAACCGTCTAATCCAATTGTATCCAAAATTTACAGGTATTTATAAAACAATCAAAATAAAGGTTCAATCTTCTTTGTGTGGAGTACAGTACAGAATATTAACTAATATTCTAAGCCTAGATTAAATGGTGACTGCAGAGTGATATGCGTTTTCCATTCTTCTTGGTATTTGAGTCTTGGGTTTATTCTATTACACAGTAGATAAATTTATATTTACATTGACTTAAAGTCCAGCCTGTTCTGTTAGGATCACCCGTTTACTACGCAGGGAAGCCTGAGATACGTTTAACATTTAGCTAATTCTGATGAACAGTGCATATACGATGCATGACGGCTTTGGCGCAGTTTAACGAATTGGAAGCAGCTGTTTAAAGCAGTTTAAAATTGAAGAGCCGTGTAAAATTTTAAATCTACCATATATCAAGAGTACCTACATAATACTTAATATATAGTATGACAGTTGCTATACTTTATGTATCATCATCGTGACACATCCTCGGCACTCCAACGGTAACGGCTGACCACCCTTTCCCCGCAAATTGGACCCTGCACTTCAAAACAATTTGACCGCTATGCATGTGTTCTAAAGCTGGAAACAGACAGAAAACTCACGCACGTAGTGCTTCTGTTTTCGAGCTTTGGCACACAAACATAGAGCGAGTGAGCGTACCCATGTTTCGACTGGGTACCAATTTGCGGAGGGGGGTCAGCCGTTAGATTAGAGTGCAGAGGATGTGTCAAGCTGATAGTGCATAAAGTATGCCAGCTGTCATACTCTTATGTACTCTTGATTGTAATTAGTATTACAATTTTGAAGAGGCTTCAATTCTATATCAAGACAGTGTAATATGCTCTACTTAATTTTATGAAAGCAGTCATTCAAAGACCTTTCAACACCCGCCCACCATCATATTCATATATACGTCGAAACATGCACACCTACATCCACACGTAGCTTCCTAGTTGAAAGACTTAAACTGTACCATTGGCAAGTGTTGGCGGAAACCAATTACCATTTCTGTGCAACAACTCTAATCTGAACAATATTTAATTTACAATTTATTCAAAATTAACCAATTTCAAAAGTTGAATAGAAGCTTCTGCCTCCAACCTGTATTCAAGCTGAAACCTCTAATGTAAAGTCAACGCTTACCTAACTGTTAGGTATATTTAAGTCAGCGCTGACTTGCTATGAAGCACTTTACTCATCTTTAACGGTTCCAATTGGATATTTTCAGCTTTAATATCACCATGACCAGGGTTTTGACAGTAGCTGAGATAGGTAGCTATCGTAAACTTTTTGATAATTGAAATCAGTTTAGTAAGCTTGGTACACCTGCATTATTACAATGTATTCACTGGCTTGCACCAATGAAGAATAGCGGAAGAAACCTTGGAGTTTATTTAGTCTCTAGTGTACAACTCTACCAAACACACAGCCTCAGTCAGTTATCCTTCGTAGTATTTGTAGTAGTTAGTTGTCGTAGTTTGCGAATAGCCCCAGAACGAGCATTAAAACGCTAAAACTAATGAGTTCTAAAGTACTAATTATATAATCGACGGATTCTTATGTAAATTGGTTTGCTGCAGTGTTTTGCATCTAACGGTCAGTACGGTTTAGAGACAAGTTGTGGTTATACCAAACTTAAAGGGCGAATCTCCTGGACCCTCCATTGACAAGAATTGACTCATGCATGGTCTCCAGGCCAGCTAAGCGAGCGAAAGCTTTAGACTGCACTTTAATGTAGCTAGTCTGGTACGAAAATTGGTAACAACACTGCCCCATCGATGACTACACTGTAGATATATAATTGTTTTTGAGCGCTGGATTTCGCTGCCTCTCTTTGCCTTTCTGTCTACTGGCTGTGGTCTGCGGGGAGCGACACTGACAGTCTTTTTTGTATACATACTGACACATGTTTAACAGAGAGATACATAGCAGCTTAGTTTTCCTAGTAGTCAAAGTGATTTTTATTCCTGCTGGAGCAAGAATATATAAAGTGAGATTTTCCTATGTTTTGAGTGTGTTTTCTCTATTGCAGTCCATCGAAGCCCTATCTTCCAACCCAGGTCTATTATAGGACATTTTTTGCGGAAGTTCGTTTATGCAAGTGGAACATGGCCTATATAAGCAGCAGAATTTACGGTCTTGTCGCAGTTGACAACTGACTGCAATCTAACACGATTGCATATTTTTGCGTGTGTAAGTGGCGCTTGGAGCTTCCACACGGGCACATCAAAGTTTCCCTGAAATTCAATCCTTGAGCTCTCCTTTTATTACACCCTAAAGACGTGATCTCATGAAAGTCCAAAATTTTCCAGAGCTCATGAAATGTTGTACTTTGTATACCTCAGTTTAAAAGCTAAGGTTCCTTTATTTAACTTAATAGACCTTTCAAATGATAATAACGTTAATTACGACTCAACTTCTGCAGCTATACTTAGAATGACGAAGACAAACAGTAAACTGTATAGTATTTTTTGCTAATTTGAATTAAAACTAGAAACATGTAATATATATGTATATTGATAAGTTTTTTATCATTAACTACCTGGAATTCTTACAGGTCCGCTAAAGAATATCTTTTCGGGGCCAACTTGGTGATGATTCAAGGTGATTGATTTCTTTTTCATCTTTACGTTTAGAATTAATCGGGTTGAATACAGCATGATCTGGTTAATCGCCACATTGGTGATCAATACTTTATTTAGTTGCTCATTAACTACTGGATTAATTTTGCACAGCTCAATTAGTCACTTGCCATCATCAATACAGATTGTCAAACACGATGGAAGATTACAGCACCGACAGAATACAACGCGATGCATCAAAAGCAAGTATCGACCACCAAAAAGACAAAGTTTACATTCGGTTTTAAAGTAGCTCTGGAGCTTAATTTTATTACGCTATGTATAA
>JASAND010014801.1:0-18513 GCA_030248195.1 Trissonchulus latispiculum
ATGTATCTTTCAAATTAACTTTGGCACACCGTGTAATGAATCTACGTAAAATTTACTGATTTTTCTGAGATAATTGGTTAGCCGAATTTAATCCAATCAACGTTTACGTAAAGTTTACGTTGAAATTTTTGCCGAACTAACTTTTCACATACAATAAATAAAGTTTTACGTATATATCGTGAACGACGACGCAGTTTACGTAAACTTCCGATTTGAAGCGTTCTTTACGCAAAAACCTACGGCAACCTTTGATTTTACGTATATTGGAAAATTTTTACGCAGAATAATTATTACACAAGGTTACAACATTTTTATTTTACGTGAAAACTGAGAATGAAGAACTTCTCCAAAACATTTTACGTTAAAAATTCTAGTTGTTATTGCAACAGCAATAGAACACTATGACAGAGAAATTTGGGGAATGTGTCAACAATAAAAGAGCGTAATGCACGTTTCTTGCACTATTTGGAGTACGCACTTTTAGCCTTGTCAGACATATTTTCATATTTACGATTTATTCCTTGTTTATTGTAGAGTGATGCGTTGCTTCAGTACAAAGGATAATTTTTTTGAGATCACGTGATGCCTAATTGTCGCCTCGACATATCTTTCAATGTCTGAACATCAAAGAAGAATTGTTTAACAGTGGATTTCCGTGACTACAAATGTGATTGATGATTAATATTTAGCTTTAAATCTTTACTGATGCCTTATATATTTATTTTATTATTAAATATACGCCATAATTTTACTAATATAATATACGTCATGAATATCTCTGAAAGCATAAGAAACACTTATATTTCAATACAAGGCATACAAATTGTTCTCGCAATTAAATCATTAATAGTTTTAGTGGTTAGACGAAGGCAGGGCTCAATCGTTGCCAATGGGCTACTGTAGTTTGTTTTGTTCATTTGCTCTAAAATGGCAGTCACTAGTGCAGAAGACGATAATGATAATAGCACAGCAACAGGCTTAGGTGTACGGGCGGAGGAGACAGGAGTACAGGCTCTGATGTCATAGTCCTTTAGGACAACCCCAATTTCTCCCGCAACATTGAGTAAAAAAGAAACAATTTGGTTAGGAAGAAAATTTCCATCCCGTTTTAGTTTTGATATAACCAAAACTTCTGAAGGTAGAATAGAATTCACGTTTGCCTTGTCTGTCGAAATTTCTGACGGAGGCTTGACGTCAGCCAAGCCAGCTGGGCTCTTTTGAGCATTGGCAGCCGTCTCTGGGGGTGAATCCGGCTTTGCAGTATTAGCGATTGTTTGCTGTGATATAGCAGTGGCTTTCACGTCTTCTGAAGTGATTAGAACAGCATCAGCCGATTTGTGCATCAAGCTTTCGGGATCAGTTGAAGATGAAGCTGAATGAAGTAACCAAGCTGCAACGTAGGCATTTTCCACTGTGGAACTTAACGTAGTTTGATGAGCAAGCAAACGGTGGAATGGAATCCTGCAAGCAAATTTAATTAAATTTAACAAAAAATTGGACAGAAGAATGACATACACCTTCTCAGCACAATCTCATTGATACTAGGCTTGGTATACAAAAGGGATGAAGACCAGAGATGAGGATTTTGGCTCGCGGCTCGGCTCGGCTGGGGGGCGGAGCCGGGGGGCAAAATTTTCTCCCGCGGGCGGTGGGGAGAATGATAATTAATTCTAAGAAAGAAGATGAGGAGGTGAGTTGTGTGTAAACATGTGATTCGTTCGGCACAGCTAGGCCTGGAAATTTAGACTCGCACAAATTCGACAAAGGAGGAGGAGTGAGAAGTAATTTGTGTTGCATATCGGGCCGACTCGAATTCTGAGAAAATGTGGTCGGCTCGGCTCGACTAACGCAATTTGGACAAAAGAATATGAAACTTCGACTAAAGCATGAAACTGAAAAACATCATCACACTATTTCGTTCACACTAAAATAGTAATCCAGATTCCCACTGCATACAGTGTCAGTGGCCGTAGCTTTAATAGAGCGACGAGCCACCTTCACAGCACAAAGTAGGAATACTGTAGATTTTTAGAATTGAATTTTTTCAATATGTATGTACCTTGAGGTTTAAAACGGCAATTTGATATAAAAATAACGATGAAAGAAGATGAGAAGTGCAAAACATTTGCACACCGGTTTGGCTCGAATTCTCTGATAATCTGGTCGGCTCGGCTCGACCGGTCATAAAAAGTGTTTCGCTCGGCCCGACTGGTCATTAAAAGTGATTCGATTGACTCGACTGGCCGTAAACATGTGATTCGTTCGGCACAGCTATAGGCCTGGAAATTTAGACTCGCGCAAATTCGACAAAAGATGAGGAGTGAGAAGTAATTTGTGTTGCATATCGGGCCGACTCGAATTCTGAGAAAATGTGGTCGGCTCGGCTCGACTAACGCAATTTGGACAAAAGAATATGAAACTTCGACTAAAGCATGAAACTGAAAAACAGCATCACACTATTTCGTTCACACTAAAATAGTAATCCAGATTCCCACTGCATACAGTGTCAGTGGCCGTAGCTTTAATAGAGCGACGAGCCACCTTCACAGCACAAAGTAGGAATACTGTAGATTTTTAGAATTGAATTTTTTCAATATGTATGTACCTTGAGGTTTAAAACGGCAATTTGATATAAAAATAACAATTCGATGAAAGAAGATGAGAAGTGAAAAACATTTGCACACCGGTTTGGCTCGAATTCTCCGATAATCTGGTCGGAGCGGCTCGACCGGTCATAAAAAGTGATTCGCTCGGCTCGACTGGTCATTAAAAGTGATTCGATCGACTCGACTGGCCGTAAACATGTGATTCGTTCGGCACAGCTAGGCCTGGAAATTTAGACTCGCGCAAATTCGACAAAAGATGAGGAATGAGAAGTAATTTGTGTTGCATATCGGGCCGACTCGAATTCTGAGAAAATGTGGTCGGCTCGGCTCGACTAACGCAATTCGGCAAAAGAATATGAAACTTCGACTAAAGCATGAAACTGAAAAACAGCATCACACTATTTCGTTCACATTAAAATAGTAATCCAGATTCCCACTGCATATAGTGTCAGTCGCCGTAACTTTAATAGAGCGACGAGCCACCTTCACAGCACAAAGTAGGAATACTGTAGATTTTTAGAATTGATTTTTTTCAATATGTACGTACCTTGAAGTTTAAAACGGCAATTTGGTATAAAAATAACAATTTGATGAAAGAAGATGAGATGTGAAAAACATTTGCACACCGGTTTGGCTCGAATTCTCAGATAATCTGGTCGGCTCGGCTCGACCGGTCATAAAAAGTGATTCGCACGGCTCGACTGGTGATTAAAAGTGATTCGATTGACTCGACTGGCCGTAAACATGTGATTCGTTCGGCACAGCTAGGCCTGGAAATTTAGACTCGCGCAAATTCGACAAAAGATGAGGAGTGAGAAGTAATTTGTGTTGCATATCGGGCCGACTCGAATTCTGAGAAAATGTGGTCGGCTCGGCTCGACTAACGCAATTTGGACAAAAGAATATGAAACTTCGACTAAAGCATGAAACTGAAAAACAGCATCACACTATTTCGTTCACACTAAAATAGTAATCCAGATTCCCACTGCATACAGTGTCAGTGGCCGTAGCTTTAATAGAGCGACGAGCCACCTTCACAGCACAAAGTAGGAATACTGTAGATTTTTAGAATTGAATTTTTTCAATATGTATGTACCTTGAGGTTTAAAACGGCAATTTGATATAAAAATAACAATTCGATGAAAGAAGATGAGAAGTGAAAAACATTTGCACACCGGTTTGGCTCGAATTCTCCGATAATCTGGTCGGAGCGGCTCGACCGGTCATAAAAAGTGATTCGCTCGGCTCGACTGGTCATTAAAAGTGATTCGATCGACTCGACTGGCCGTAAACATGTGATTCGTTCGGCACAGCTATAGGCCTGGAAATTTAGACTCGCGCAAATTCGACAAAAGATGAGGAGTGAGAAGTAATTTGTGTTGCATATCGGGCCGACTCGAATTCTGAGAAAATGTGGTCGGCTCGGCTCGACTAACGCAATTTGGACAAAAGAATATGAAACTTCGACTAAAGCATGAAACTGAAAAACATCATCACACTATTTCGTTCACATTAAAATAGTAATCCAGATTCCCACTGCATACAGTGTCAGTGGCCGTAGCTTTAATAGAGCGACGAGCCACCTTCACAGCACAAAGTAGGAATACTGTAGATTTTAGAATTGAATTTTTTCAATATGTATGTACCTTGAGGTTTAAAACAGCAATTTCATATAAAAATAACAATTCGATGAAAGAAGATGAGAAGTGCAAAACATTTGCACACCGGTTTGGCTCGAATTCTCTGATAATCTGGTCGGAGCGGCTCGACCGGTCATAAAAAGTGTTTCGCTCGGCTCGACTGGTCATTAAAAGTGATTCGATTGACTCGACTGGCCGTAAACATGTGATTCGTTCGGCACAGCTATAGGCCTGGAAATTTAGACTCGCGCAAATTCGACAAAAGATGAGGAGTGAGAAGTAATTTGTGTTGCATATCGGGCCGACTCGAATTCTGAGAAAATGTGGTCGGCTCGGCTCGACTAACGCAATTTGGACAAAAGAATATGAAACTTCGACTAAAGCATGAAACTGAAAAACAGCATCACACTATTTCGTTCACACTAAAATAGTAATCCAGATTCCCACTGCATACAGTGTCAGTGGCCGTAGCTTTAATAGAGCGACGAGCCACCTTCACAGCACAAAGTAGGAATACTGTAGATTTTTAGAATTGAATTTTTTCAATATGTATGTACCTTGAGGTTTAAAACGGCAATTTGATATAAAAATAACAATTCGATGAAAGAAGATGAGAAGTGAAAAACATTTGCACACCGGTTTGGCTCGAATTCTCCGATAATCTGGTCGGAGCGGCTCGACCGGTCATAAAAAGTGATTCGCTCGGCTCGACTGGTCATTAAAAGTGATTCGATCGACTCGACTGGCCGTAAACATGTGATTCGTTCGGCACAGCTATAGGCCTGGAAATTTAGACTCGCGCAAATTCGACAAAAGATGAGGAGTGAGAAGTAATTTGTGTTGCATATCGGGCCGACTCGAATTCTGAGAAAATGTGGTCGGCTCGGCTCGACTAACGCAATTTGGACAAAAGAATATGAAACTTCGACTAAAGCATGAAACTGAAAAACAGCATCACACTATTTCGTTCACACTAAAATAGTAATCCAGATTCCCACTGCATACAGTGTCAGTGGCCGTAGCTTTAATAGAGCGACGAGCCACCTTCACAGCACAAAGTAGGAATACTGTAGATTTTTAGAATTGAATTTTTTCAATATGTATGTACCTTGAGGTTTAAAACGGCAATTTGATATAAAAATAACAATTCGATGAAAGAAGATGAGAAGTGAAAAACATTTGCACACCGGTTTGGCTCGAATTCTCCGATAATCTGGTCGGAGCGGCTCGACCGGTCATAAAAAGTGATTCGCTCGGCTCGACTGGTCATTAAAAGTGATTCGATCGACTCGACTGGCCGTAAACATGTGATTCGTTCGGCACAGCTAGGCCTGGAAATTTAGACTCGCGCAAATTCGACAAAAGATGAGGAATGAGAAGTAATTTGTGTTGCATATCGGGCCGACTCGAATTCTGAGAAAATGTGGTCGGCTCGGCTCGACTAACGCAATTCGGCAAAAGAATATGAAACTTCGACTAAAGCATGAAACTGAAAAACAGCATCACACTATTTCGTTCACATTAAAATAGTAATCCAGATTCCCACTGCATATAGTGTCAGTCGCCGTAACTTTAATAGAGCGACGAGCCACCTTCACAGCACAAAGTAGGAATACTGTAGATTTTTAGAATTGATTTTTTTCAATATGTACGTACCTTGAAGTTTAAAACGGCAATTTGGTATAAAAATAACAATTTGATGAAAGAAGATGAGATGTGAAAAACATTTGCACACCGGTTTGGCTCGAATTCTCAGATAATCTGGTCGGCTCGGCTCGACCGGTCATAAAAAGTGATTCGCACGGCTCGACTGGTGATTAAAAGTGATTCGATTGACTCGACTGGCCGTAAACATGTGATTCGTTCGGCACAGCTAGGCCTGGAAATTTAGACTCGCGCAAATTCGACAAAAGATGAGGAGTGAGAAGTAATTTGTGTTGCATATCGGGCCGACTCGAATTCTGAGAAAATGTGGTCGGCTCGGCTCGACTAACGCAATTTGGACAAAAGAATATGAAACTTCGACTAAAGCATGAAACTGAAAAACAGCATCACACTATTTCGTTCACACTAAAATAGTAATCCAGATTCCCACTGCATACAGTGTCAGTGGCCGTAGCTTTAATAGAGCGACGAGCCACCATCACAGCACAAAGTAGGAATACTGTAGATTTTTAGAATTGAATTTTTTCAATATGTATGTACCTTGAGGTTTAAAACGGCAATTTGATATAAAAATAACAATTCGATGAAAGAAGATGAGAAGTGAAAAACATTTGCACACCGGTTTGGCTCGAATTCTCCGATAATCTGGTCGGAGCGGCTCGACCGGTCATTAAAAGTGATTCGATCGACTCGACTGGCCGTAAACATGTGATTCGTTCGGCACAGCTATAGGCCTGGAAATTTAGACTCGCGCAAAATCGACAAAAGATGAGGAGTGAGAAGTAATTTGTGTTGCATATCGGGCCGACTCGAATTCTGAGAAAATGTGGTCGGCTCGGCTCGACTAACGCAATTTGGACAAAAGAATATGAAACTTCGACTAAAGCATGAAACTGAAAAACATCATCACACTATTTCGTTCACATTAAAATAGTAATCCAGATTCCCACTGCATACAGTGTCAGTGGCCGTAGCTTTAATAGAGCGACGAGCCACTTCACAGCACAAAGTAGGAATACTGTAGATTTTTAGAATTGAATTTTTTCAATATGTATGTACCTTGAGGTTTAAAACGGCAATTTGATATAAAAATAACAATTCGATGAAAGAAGATGAGAAGTGCAAAACATTTGCACACCGGTTTGGCTCGAATTCTCTGATAATCTGGTCGGAGCGGCTCGACCGGTCATAAAAAGTGTTTCGCTCGGCTCGACTGGTCATTAAAAGTGATTCGATTGACTCGACTGGCCGTAAACATGTGATTCGTTCGGCACAGCTATAGGCCTGGAAATTTAGACTCGCGCAAATTCGACAAAAGATGAGAAGTGAGAAGTAATTTGTGTTGCATATCGGGCCGACTCGAATTCTGAGAAAATGTGGTCGGCTCGGCTCGACTAACGCAATTTGGACAAAAGAATATGAAACTTCGACTAAAGCATGAAACCGAAAAACAGCATCACACTATTTCGTTCACACTAAAATAGTAATCCAGATTCCCACTGCATACAGTGTCAGTGGCCGTAGCTTTAATAGAGCGACGAGCCACCTTCACAGCACAAAGTAGGAATACTGTAGATTTTTAGAATTGAATTTTTTCAATATGTATGTACCTTGAGGTTTAAAACGGCAATTTGATATAAAAATAACAATTCGATGAAAGAAGATGAGAAGTGAAAAACATTTGCACACCGGTTTGGCTCGAATTCTCCGATAATCTGGTCGGAGCGGCTCGACCGGTCATAAAAAGTGATTCGCTCGGCTCGACTGGTCATTAAAAGTGATTCGATCGACTCGACTGGCCGTAAACATGTGATTCGTTCGGCACAGCTAGGCCTGGAAATTTAGACTCGCGCAAATTCGACAAAAGATGAGGAATGAGAAGTAATTTGTGTTGCATATCGGGCCGACTCGAATTCTGAGAAAATGTGGTCGGCTCGGCTCGACTAACGCAATTCGGACAAAAGAATATGAAACTTCGACTAAAGCATGAAACTGAAAAACAGCATCACACTATTTCGTTCACACTAAAATAGTAATCCAGATTCCCACTGCATACAGTGTCAGTGGCCGTAGCTTTAGTAGAGCGACGAGCCACCTTCACAGCACAAAGTAGGAATACTGTAGATTTTCAGAATTGAATTTTTCAATATGTATGTACCTTGAGGTTTAAAACGGCAATTTGGTATAAAAATAACAATTCGATGAAAGAAGATGAGAAGTGAAAAACATTTGCACATCGGTTTGGAGCGACAAGTTGCGACAAGAAGCCTTTTTTGCTTTTCTTGATCTCTGGAAAAGCTCTGATCGTTCATCAGCTTTCTCCAATCCGGGTTTGCATAAATGTCGTTGATCCACATGGCTATCTCATCTGCTGCTTTAATCTTTTCACCTGTTTCCACTACAAGCCGCCGTGCCGCCTGACTGTGCTCTGTATAATGTTTATACTTTCCACGCGCAGTTTCACTATTTTCAGTTCTTGAACTGCTGGACGCTTTCCCGCTGACATCATCCTGCTCTCCTGGATCATCTGCATCTGTAATTGCTAGCTTCCTGAAAGCAGCACTCTTCTTTTTGTTAAGACAATAGCTTTAAAATAATTAAATATCAAACATGATGTTAATACATACGAATTAACAAGGTGCATTTTAACAAAGCGATGGTTTGGTTTATGCTCATGACTCGGGACAGGAACACCAGCTTGCTCCCAATCCTTGCATCTCTGTGTGTGGATGAGTGAGAGTGAGTCATCAAAGCGTGCATAGTTTTTCACTTTTCCTCACTTCCATGCACCCATGTATTCTGTATTGATACAAAGTACTCAAAACAAATTCAGAAAGAAAGGTACAAGAAAGTGGAATTATGACAAGCCGAGCCAAACCACTAAGTTGCCCCTTTGCGCAAACAGATGGATATTCTACTTCGAGCACACAATATTTTCCTGATACATATGTGAAAGGTAGGAACCTTGTTAGGACGCAGAGATGGACGCAGGAGCCAGAAGAACCTGAAGACCCTTTCTGCAGCAGGATCCTGGTACAAAAATAATTCTAGTTTGTGTAAACTTAGGGGTTTTTAAAAACTAAAACAGCATGTTTATAAAAACAGTACAGTTACATAGTTGACATTGTTTATATATTTTGCTTAATATTTTGGTTGATGGTTGGGTGACCTGATCTGTACATACATGTGCGTTTATATTTTCGTTGCAGGATGCTACCTGCTATGCTACCTGAGCATCCAAAATTTGAAAATTTAGAAAAATAAGTTTAATTTAAAATTTTGAAATTTAAATTTTGTACACAGCAGCACTATGTTAATTGGGCGACAATGACCTTTGATCCTTTACAGTTAGCTCCGCTGCAGATATTTCTCAAAGCATTTTCCCATGTGGTCCAAGAAGGATAATGCTCACAGCATCATAGCTTACCTGAAAACTTTAAAAGCTTCAATAAATTGACAATTTAAGTTTAACAAACTTTTGAAACTCATTTTTTGAAATCAGAGGCTCTGGTATGTAGGTAGCACCCTGACCCTAACAAAACACGAACGCATTTGGATTAACCAATAACCACCAACCCAATTTGAGGGAGGATTGTGGAAAAAATCCAAAATTCGTTTGGCGTCTATTTCGGTGAAGGCACCTAGATTTAATTTCACGAAAATGCACTTCTTTAAAGATTTTGAAAACTTTTCTGAAAAGAATGATTACAGAGGGTCGTGGCTCGTGGTAATGGCTTTACTTTCAAAAATGACTTCAAAAATAGACATACTTCTTACCATTATTTCTTCCCTGCCAACTTCCTTTGAAAACTTGTCTAAAACCACAGCGTTTTGAAGGCGGGATCTACGTCTTTCCAGGGGCTAGGATATTCTCGAGGAGGCCTTTGATCAAGTCTATGCATCCACGAAAGTCTTGCAATGTGAGAGGGCAGACGGTACGGTCAGGCAACCTGATTTGGTACGGGTGTGGGAAGCCACGACAAAAGAGATCCTAAGACCAATAAAAGCACATTAAGGATATGTTTTATTTTTGAATAACAAAAACTACTGGCTTGTGCTATTGTGCGTTGTTGCGATGCGATTAGTATTGTGAGCGAGCACAAATCATGTATCCTTGAATCTAAAGCAAGCACAAGAAATTAGATTTTCTACTTAGAAATATTTTTAAATCGGCTCACCGAGTTTAATACGGCGGCTTGCGCCTCCATAGAATTCCCATGAAACGGCCGGGTTGCATTGGTTGGAGGGACGCTTGAGTCTTGGATTTGGCTCAAATCTGGATCCGGATTTTCAGACAATGCAGAATTTGGATCATAATCTGTATCCAAACAAATCGAATTTTAAAGATTACATACATACACTGTATCATGAATGAAAATATCAATGTACAAGCAATTAATGGAAGACACTAGACTATTCGTTTTATATTCATAATTATTTTATTTATGCAGCGCTCAAATTTAAAAAACTTTGTTAGCCAAGGCTGTATTAGTTTTAAAAATTAAAATACAATTACAGCCAAATACAAACAGCTATACCCTGATTAGGGAAGCATGAGAGCAATAACGGTAGTAGAGTGCTATGCCTATACTCATTTCAGAACTGACTCAACGGAGTGGAAAGAACAGCTACTGTTTAAGGCTTACCTTTTCCACCAGAACAGGCAGCTTCACCAGAAACGTCAGAATTCGCCTGATCATCTATATTATCGGAAATCGTAACCTTGGAAGTACACTGCAAAACAGCGAATATAATCTGACTAATCAAAGTTTCATTTACAGGTTTACAGGACAAGTTTCATTACATATTTCTACAACTACTATTTTCCATTATTAATACTATGTACTAGGGATCATCAAGGAAGCCCCTCTAAAGTAAAAGTTGCCAACTTTAACAGAATATTTCTGGCGAATCACATAACTTTTGAGCTTTAGTACCATGGGTCTTATCTCGATTACCCCCCCCCCCCACACACCACTCAAAATCCATAAAACTTGACCAAATGCGCTAAAATTTGGTGTGAGCAATGGTTTCGAGTTCAAATATCGCAAAATTTATCGATTTCGCGAAATACCATTTTTTCGATTTCTAAGGGGGGACCAAGGGAAACCGAAACATTTTTGTCTTCGATTTTGCTGAAAAGATGTATATAGGGGTTTTCGGGGTCGTAGAACACGTATCTGAAGTCCGTTTTTCGATTCAGCTTTTCGCTAGCTCAATATAAGCTTGCATGTCGACCCCGAAAACCCCTTTATACATCTTTTCAGCAAAATCGAAGACAAAAAATTGTTTGGTTCCTCTTGGTCCCCCCTTACCAAACTAAAATTTTAAACTTTTCAAAAATTTTTTAAAATTTTAAAATTTTTGCATTTTTGAAATCAGCAGGTCCGAAAACCTACCCCTACCAAATTTCAACTCAATCCGTCAAAGTGTGCATCTTCAGTACTTCAACGAAGCTATAGGGGGATAGTGGGAAAGACCCTTTTCCTTAAGGGTGAACTTTCATTATACGATCCCTTTATATTTATTTTTTCAAAATCTTGAATCTCCCACCCACGTTTTAAGTGAAACAGACCTTTTTCTTTGCAGAAAAGCCCAGATTTCGCAAAACTTGACCAAATGAGATGAAATCTGATATGGGTAAGTTTTCGACCACGCTGGTTTAATATATTGCAAAATCTTTCGAATTCGCGGAATTCGACGTTTTAGATTCGTAAGGGGACCGAACCAAGGCGAACCGAAAAATGTTTTATTTCGGTTTTTGAATAATTGCATATAGTGGCTTTCTGGGTCGTAGAACAGGCATCAGAAGTCCGTTTTTTCGATTCAGCATTTGTTAGCTCACTAGAAGGTTGTAAACTAAAATGTAGGCTTGTACTGAGCTACGAAAAGCGGATCTTGTCTCGTTTACCCCCCCCAGTACTCAAAATAATTAAAACTTGACCAAATGAGCTAAAATTTGGTGTGGGTATGTTTTCGACCACTTTGAGTTCGAATATCGCAAAATTTTTCGATTTCGCGAAATACCATTTTTTCGATTTCTAAGGGGGGACCAAGGGAAACCGAAACATTTTTGTCTTCGATTTTGCTGAAAAGATGTATATAGGGGTTTTCGGGGTCGTAGAACACGTATCTGAAGTCCGTTTTTCGATTCAGCTTTTCGCTAGCTCAATATAAGCTTGCATGTCGACCCCGAAAACCCCTTTATACATCTTTTCAGCAAAATCGAAGACAAAAAATTGTTTGGTTCCTCTTGGTCCCCCCTTACCAAACTAAAATTTTAAACTTTTCAAAAATTTTTTAAAATTTTAAAATTTTTGCATTTTTGAAATCAGCAGGTCCGAAAACCTACCCCTACCAAATTTCAACTCAATCCGTCAAAGTGTGCATCTTCAGTACTTCAACGAAGCTATAGGGGGATAGTGGGAAAGACCCTTTTCCTTAAGGGTGAACTTTCATTATACGATCCCTTTATATTTATTTTTTCAAAATCTTGAATCTCCCACCCACGTTTTAAGTGAAACAGACCTTTTTCTTTGCAGAAAAGCCCAGATTTCGCAAAACTTGACCAAATGAGATGAAATCTGATATGGGTAAGTTTTCGACCACGCTGGTTTAATATATTGCAAAATCTTTCGAATTCGCGGAATTCGACGTTTTAGATTCGTAAGGGGACCGAACCAAGGCGAACCGAAAAATGTTTTATTTCGGTTTTTGAATAATTGCATATAGTGGCTTTCTGGGTCGTAGAACAGGCATCAGAAGTCCGTTTTTTCGATTCAGCATTTGTTAGCTCACTAGAAGGTTGTAAACTAAAATGTAGGCTTGTACTGAGCTACGAAAAGCGGATCTTGTCTCGTTTACCCCCCCCCCAGTACTCAAAATAATTAAAACTTGACCAAATGAGCTAAAATTTGGTGTGGGTATGTTTTCGACCACTTTGAGTTCGAATATCGCAAAATTTTTCGATTTCGCGAAATTCGAAATTTTTCGATTTCTAAGGGGGGGGGACCAAGGGAAACCGAAAAATTTTTTGTGTTCGATTTTGTTGAAAAGATGCATATAGGGGTTTTCGGGGTCGTAGAACACGAATCTGGAGTCCGTTTTTCGTTTCAGTTTTTCGTAAGCTCAGTATAAGCTAAAGATTTAAGCTTAAGATGTAAGCTTATTCTGAGCTAACGAAAAGCAGAAACGAAAAACGGACTTCAGATTCGTGTTCTACGACCCCGAAAACCCCTATATACATCTTTTCAACAAAAGCGAACAGAAAAATTTTTCGGTTTCCCTTGGCCCCCCTTTAGAAATCGAAAAATTTCGAATTTCGCGAAATCGAAAAATTTTGCGATATTCGAACTCAGTGTGGTCGAAAACATACCCACACCAAATTTTAGCTCATTTGGTCAAGTTTTAAGGATTTTGAGTACTGGGGGGGAAACGAGACAAGACCCCGAAAAGCTGACTAGAAAAACGGACTTCAGATTCCTGCTCTACGACCCTGAAAACCCGAATATGCCGCTTTTCAGCAAATAAATAACAAATAAACATTTGTGTGGGTCTGGGTGGCTTTCCTGAAAAGATCGACTTTACTTTTCCGGATGCTTGCATTCATGCGTTTTTGATTGAAAGCTTCTGAAAAATTGTAAAATTCTGAATTTTTAGGTTTTCCGAGTTGGCTGTACACCTGACAGTTACCCTTCCTCACGTCAAACACTGAATAACAACAGAATAAGATTGCTAGAAAAAGAAGGAATTCATATTCTCACTTCCTTTAGGCCACTTCAGTATATGGTAATGTACAGTGAGGTTTTAATTTATTTGCTCTGTCTTACCTTCAAATTCTTCTGGAGAATATCATATAGATTCTTGGCATCACTGTAGGTCAAAGACAGAATCCGTGTTAGAGTGAGCATCCCATCTGCCTTTGAACTAAAGTCGTGTTCAATGTCATCCAACAAACTTGGTAGTTCCTCCAGCAAAACGGTGCCTTCTATAAGAAGAAATACCTACATACATACATACGTATAAGCTTATACGAAGCATAGAGACTGTAGAAAATTAAACTAGACTCGGCGGCATTTTATGACCAAACAGTGATGATACTAGAAATTGAAAATCATAAAAAGTAAAAATAGCGGTGTAAAAAGTAGATGACTTTATGAGTAGTAAAAATAGCAGTAAATTCAGGTCAACTATAGTCAAATACATTGTACTTAAATTACAAAACATTAGAGCACAGACGGACATTCAGAACCAACTTAAGATGAGTTAGTTGACATAATAATTTCACTGAGACAAGCCGAGAAAACGTTTCTGTGATATGAATCAAGAGAAGCGTGAAAGTTGAGATTAAATACCTTCATCGCAACTTCTCATAGAAATGAAATAAAATGAATGTACCATTTAGTGGTAAATTAAAACGAAAGCTCCTTCTAAAAACCTTGTACAGTCAAGCTCAATAAAGCCGATTCAAATTTATTACATCGAAACTGTACATATTAGACGATGAAACTGATGCTCAACGTCTGTAAAAAAGTAAAAATAAAAGCAACCCATTCGTGCTTAGCTGAGCTATCCATTTAAGAAGACTACATTAGTAGAACTTACCAATGATGTTGATGACTTCAGTGGGTATCCGCTGACTCTCCAGATAGGATCTCCAGTCCATAGTCGATGCGGCCTCCCCGAAGCAGTGGCAGCCGTCAACTGGCATTTCTGTGAAAGTGAATTCTACGTGAATAAGCAAGACTGCCCTGTCACTCAAACAGAATAGCCTTTCCCCGCCTCTTTTCACGTAAATAAGTTTGACTTGGCGCCTACAATGCAATAAAAACTAGAGATTTGAACATAAGGAAGTTGCGTAACAACAACAGCTAAGTAGTCCCCAGACCGGAGAACAGGCTCGAAGGATTATAGGAGTAAAACTAAAACTAAACATTCAAGGGAGGGGCAAGCGTTGGATTTTAAGACAAAAATAAAATAATTTTCCATTGTGAAACGTAAACAATCATTTTATTTTATTTATTTATTTTATTTATAAGCTAATGTACTTTCACAGTGATTTATAAATAACTTGTCTTGTTTGCTTTTCCTCAATTTTTTATATTAAAAATATAAGAAAAGTGTTCTGCTCAAAAGCACAAACCAACACTGTTCCTGAAAGTCTACGTGAACAGCAAACCTAAGAATTGATGTGTGGCAGGACTGTTAGTCAGACTGAATGGCCTCTTTTCACGTAAATAAGTTTGACCTGGCGCCTATTTGCAATAAAGCTAGACCAAAACAGCAGCTGAATTACGCAACGACCTTTCCCCAGGCCCAAGACCTGAGGAGAAAATGGAGAGCATGACTGCAGGAAAGTGTCAGCTAAAAACTGAGAGGGAGGGGCGCTAGTTCCGCGAGCACTATTACAAAAACAGTGTGTTCAATTTGATAAACACTTTGTAGAATTATTCACTGACCATATCTTTAATTACTACTTCGTCTCCTTTTATTAACAGAATTTATTTTAATTAGTTTTTAAAGCTAATTTTTGAATTATAAACCAGTATTTCAGACATGTTTTCGTGTAGAGGAATAAGCCAAAACATTATCCCGCCAAATTTGCATTCTTAAGAGAAGAGAAAGCAATATTTATTTTGAAAAGAAATGTTAAAGTAAAGCTTAGGGGGCCATATCGTAGACTCAGTGTGGAGTATTTGGTGAAAATAAAAACTATTCTGCTACAACAAAGGGAATCTTGCCCCCACGAGAAAACAGTTGTGAACGATGTGACCTATAAATAGCACTAAATGTGGTTAATTAAACAGAAACGATTTAAAGTCACACCATTTGAGACTGTTGACATGATACTGTTATGACATGATATGAAAATAAGCCCCGCCTATATCAAACAGAACTGTAGTGATAGATTTTCTTCGCAGTTTTGGAATACTGCAAATATGGAAATGGACTGCAAGTCCGTTTTCATTCAACATTTCCTCAATAGCTGAGCTGAATTTGTATATACTGTAAATTTATGCTTTATGTTATGAGAGGAATTGAAAACGGGCTGTGAAGCAATTTGAGCAACTAGCTCAGAATTTGACATATACAGTTTGTTTAAGAAATTCTCAGTAGTTTTAAATGGCAACGGCATGATCAATACTATTTCTGACTCAGGTTTATCGCAGACATATAATAACGTTGTTTGTTGGATATATGTTTTCTACATGCCTTTAGTTTTGTATACTTCAACCAGCCGTGATATTTTGATACAGTGGCCTTTTATGTTGAATGAAAAAACTTAAAATGCATAGCTATGCAAATTAGCATTAAAATGCATGCATCGTTACAGCTATGCTATCTTTAAATTTCCGTTAAATACTTGTCTTTCTTTATTTCTTGAAAAATTTTATCTTTCATTTTAAATATATTAAAGCATCAAATGTGTCTTGAATTTACGAAGAGTTCGTGTTGTTTCTAAATGGTTAATGCAAAGGGCAAACATGATGACAATATTATAACTTAACTGCGCCGTATTAATTTAAAGTATAATGTCACTGCCAGGGCGTGGGGAGAAAGCCTGGAGCATGCCTTTTTAATAAGGAAGATCCCAGAACTGAAAAAGCTGCTACTGAAAATCAAGTGTCAAGTGTTCTATTCCATCGTTTCTAATGCAGTAAATTTTCCGTAAAAGGCGTTGCCATTTCAAATTGTGTCCCACGTTGCAAAATTAGTTTCAGTAAACTTTATGAGTTTCACTATCACCCCTTGTTTTCAAGAAAGGCACAGACCGGTTTCCTCGTGGATTACTGTACTTTAATCACAGAAACTATGGAGCATGACAGTTTCCATGTCCAGTCGAGCAGAGCCGACCATATTTTCTGGGAAGTCGAGCCGAGCGGATCAATTTCCATGTCCAGTCGAGCCGAGCCGACCATATTTTCTGGGAAGTCGAGCCGAGCATGACGGCTTCTATGTCCAGTCGAGCCGAGCCGACCATATTTTCTGGGAAGTCGAGCCAAGCGGATCAATTTCCATGCCCAGTCGAGCCGAGTCGACCATATTTTCTGGGAAGTCGAGCCGAGCGGATCAATTTCCATGTCCAGTCGAGCCGAGCTGACCATATTTTCTGGGAAGTCGAGCCGAGCTGATCAATTTCCATGTCCAGTCGAAATTGATCCGCTCGGCTCGACTTCCCAGAAAATACGGTCGGCTCGGCTCGACTGGACATGGAAACTGTCAAGCTCGGCTCGACTTGCCGAACATATGGTCAGCTCGGCTCGACTGGACATGGAAACTGTCATGCTCGGCTCGACTTCCCAGAAAATGTGGTCAGCTCGCCTCGACTGGACATGGAAATTGATCCGCTCGGCTCGACTTTAAAGAAAATATGGTCGGCTCGGCTCGACTGGGCATGGAAACTGTCATGCTCGGCTCGACTTCCCAGAAAATATGGTCGGCTCGGCTCGACTGGGCATGGAAACTGTCATGCTCGGCTCGACTTACCAGAAAATGTGGTCGGCTCTGCTCGACTGGACATGGAAATTGATCAGCTCGGCTCGACTTCCCAGAAAATATGGTCGGCTCGGCTCGACTGGACATGGAAACTGTCATGCTCGGCTCGACTTTAAAGAAAATGTGGTCGGCTCGGCTCGACTGGACATGGAAATTGTTCCACTCGGCTCGACTTCCCAGAAAATATGGTCGGCTCTGCTAGACACTCCAGGAAATTTGTTAGCCATGCTCAACAGCCCAGAAAACACATGTATGCAACTTTTTAACAGAATTGGAGACAAAACATGTTTTGGTTCCTTAGAAAACTTAAAATTTAAAATTTTTAAAATTTAAAAATTTTGCTGCAGATCGATCAGAAATGTATTCAATGCACCCATACGAAATTTTAACTAAATCGGTTTAGTTTTGCGAATGTTACGCACAGGTGGGTGCGTCTCCCCTCAGTGCACCAGGAATTTAACACAAAGATTACGGTAGTTTAGTTTCAGTTTAGGCTGACGGAAGATAAAAGGGTGTCATAATGAAAGGTCACCTGTCTGAATGTATATTCACTGTCTCATACGGCACTATACCAGACATAAATAAATGGGTTTCTTTTTATTCGCAGTCACTACACACATAGTCACAGGTATGCATAGACATAATGTCACAAGGTATAAATAAGTATTAATGACATCTGTTTGTGTCAAATAGGCACTTCATTTCTTTGCAGCATATCAACATGTCAGTCCCTTCAACATCCGCGTTCCCTGAAACAAATTTTATAGATAAAGTCTCCGTTAATTTAAGGAAATTTTAAAACCATCAGTTGATTCAATTAAGTACACGTATAATTTCGAATATTTACGTCAAGTTTAACGTGAATTTAAAACTCTACGTAAAACCAAAATGAGTTTACGTAGAAAATAGAATATACGCAGAATTTTCCAAAAATTGTGCTGGTAAGAGCATATTTACGTTGAATTTTTTTCGCTAAAGATTATTTCATCAAAATTTCACGTTAACGCTAGTTCCATTGAATTTTCGCTATAAGCCTGCATAAAAAAATTAGCAAATTTTACGTAGATTCATTACACGGTGTGCCAAAGTTAATTTGAAAGATACAT
>JASAND010014802.1:0-16862 GCA_030248195.1 Trissonchulus latispiculum
TACTAGCCGCGCTACAGCTGGCCTCAGTCCAGCAGAAGATTTGCCTCTCGAAAAGAGAGTTAGTATACACTTTTTCCCAATTTTAATGGTTTGGAGGGGGCCTAATTGCCCAAAAATAATTTAAACAAAAAGAAAAGAAAGTAAACTTAGGTAGTTAAGTACGTAGAATTCATTAATATAGTTTTTATTTAGCTAGAAAATACGTAAGAATTATTATGTGCATATTTTTTCATCTTTTTCGTTTTTATTTCTCTCTTTGTCCTCGGTCAAGTGAGGACAAGGAGTTTCCAGCAACAAGAAGCAATTGTTGCTAAGTCTAATGGCCAGCGTCCCTTGTTTTCGGCCAAAAGTTCAAGTTAAATTTAAAAGTAAGGGGCCGAAAACAAGGGAATAATAAATCATTATTAATTACAGTAAAGTAATTTTCTCGCTCAATTTAACCTATTGGAATCTTACCTGTTTTGTATAGGCCCAGAATGGCCAAAATTTCGCATTCTTCTGTCAATTTTTGGGCAAATTAAGATAGCCGAGCAATTATTACTCACTGGCTTTCTTTCAATTTGTTTTCTCCTAACTTTCACCAAACTTACAAGGTTCAATTTTTCGCAAAATTTCTTTTATAAGGCAATTCTGTAGAATTGCAAAAGCCAAATTCGAGTTCAATATAGTTTAAAGTCTTATAGCCAAATATGCACATAGAATTAGAGTTTAGTTAAGTAAATATGTTTTAGTAGCTAGGTATTCATTAGTAATATGTGTAGTTATTGTATGAATGTGTTCCTAAATTTACGTAAAGCGGTTATTCGGGTAAACCCCTCATGGAGCGTGAGGTTCCGAAATTAACCACTTTCAGAAATGTCTGAATTGCATAAATGTTGAATGCTCTGTTTTGTATGCTTGAGGAATGAATGCTTTGACTGCCTGATCGGCAACTCACGGAAACTCCCCTTGTACGATAGGGGTTGTGAGGATTGCCAAGCTTGTGTAAATCGTAGTCAAGAGTCTGCTCAATTAATGGTTTCTAGTCTCTAAATTATGCTTAACGTAGCTTCATTCAAACAATTATCGTTCAGAAACACCACTATCTGAACAACACTCAAAATTCATTAATACGTTAATTGAGCCGATCGGATGTCTGCTAGTTAGGTAAACTATAGATTTGGGATAATCCAGAACATTACAAATCCATTAGAATAGAATACTGTTCGTAATTCTTGCTTGTTAAATCGCAGTTTATGTCGAATTGTGTGTTGCTAACCTAAAATTAGCATTTTTCTCTAGCTAAGAATGTTGTCAGCATGGATTATCCTAACATTTGGCAGTTTATCGACTCCCATCTGGTGCATGGGACTACCACCGGTATAACTGCCCAGAACTCCTATAATAAGCAGGAAGATCGTATAAATGCGTATGAATGGTTAATTCATTGTTAAACGGTTGATAATGAGCGGAATAAGGTTAATAGGTAGCATAAATGAATGTCCAGTATTGTGTCGTTATAATATGCAAATTAGGTAGTTAGTTTAGCCCAGGGTCACGGGGACCCCCAGAATAGGCTATAACTGCCAGGTGGTCCTCGATTCGTCCGTGTAGGTAGTCCTATGCTTAAGGTGGTAGTACCACTACCGGGGTGGACTTTGAACAGATGCTGTGAACTCAATACTTAATGAATCGGCTTGAAATTTGGCAGATTTGTTCTTTATCATGTTTTGCATCAGATGAGCTGGCCTACGACGCTGCGGGGACTGGCTTGCTGTCTACACAATAGGAAATGTATTAAAAGCTTTAAATTTAAATATCTCCTTAAATCCTTTATGAAATCATTTGAAATTTTCAGTATATGGTTAGTTTACATATACGCATCAGGCCGTTTTTTTTAGTATTTCGTAAAATTGAGTTTTCCGTTTTTAGCGTGTATTGAAAATTTGTAAATTTTATAACTTGCTTAATATTGCGTTTTTCCAAAAACCAAGAAAACAGCCTGAGCGTATGCTGATGCAAAACATATTTGCAAAATTTGGTCCATTTTGACAGAAGGAGTGCCGAGAAACTCAAAAACAAAAATTCTGTAATTTTTCATTGTTTGCTTTGGTTTTCGAAAGTTCCAATGCTTTCAAGCAGCTGCAAAGTGCTTTCTATTAAATAATGCACATAAATAACGCAACAGGAACCGTTAAAACCCAATAGATTTAATTTTCGGATAAACTGTTTTTACTGTACATTATGTGTGCAAACGGTCAACGTAATTCAGCCACATCTAAAAACACCTGTAACTTTTGACAAAAACCACGTACAGAAGAGATGTGCACATCATTTTAATGCGCTTTTTGCACTCTTTCACGTGGTCGAGTCAAATATGTCATATAAAGCTTAGATAAAATTTTGATTATTTGCGCATGCGCAAAGCCATGATGGCAGCTAGCCAATTATGCGCTCGCTGACACCAAAACATTGTGCAAAGATAGCCTGCCATCTTAGCTTACTTCTCCTAAAATTTTGTCAAGATTTCTTCATCCATACCAAGATTATGTAGAAAATCCCGCTAGTGGTACTACCACCTTAAGGAGCGGACGAATCGCAATCAGGGACTTCGTGCTGGTTAGTTTCACAAAATTAAGGTGCTGTTTTAGTATTTTGTACGACAGAACTCAGGAATTTACTACCAAGATGTATCAATCGGTAGAATTGTGTCATTCGTACCCTCACCTGTGCGCATTAACAAATCATAAAATTTGTTCAGGTTTGCATTTTTCTGTAGAATATTGTAATAACGACTCAAACTTTTATATCCGCCTTTATCACAGAAAGTAAAGGCTCTACGGTAATAGCTTCCTTAAAGGTCCACGCTGCAGAAATTACGTTAAATAGCCGTTCTTGCCCTCACTTGCTCTCGCTAATTTGGCAAACAATTTCACTCTGGCCTGCATCGTTATCAAGAATATCATAATCTCTACTCAAACCTTTTATGCCACTCTATGATTTCAAAGGGCAAACGTTTTACGTTAATTAATTCCCACCGAACGCAGTGTCTGTGAGATGTAGTTTCACAGATCGAATTCTGAATGTCTAACAATACCAGAAACTGGTGATGGAATCGAATGGCACATATTGTAAATAGCAGTACGTAAGCAGTAAAATCAATACCTGAAAATATACAAATAATAGTTAGTTAATACAATGATGTCAATTAGTACGTAAGATTTAGGGATCTCTTTGAACCATCTTCTAATGAACCCTAGAAAAGCAGTAATTTCAAGAAACAAATGTCTTGTAATTAATGTTAATTTCATGCAGGAAACGGGCGCTTTCCTGCTCTTAAGGTGTCAAGAGTCCTCATGACAAGTCTAGTCAGAAGTAAACCAAATATCTACTGAAGAATCGTGTTGCATTTGCGATTTTCTGCACCATGAGGCTGAAAATCGCCAATAATCGATATTTGGTTGAAATTCGTTCGTATCAAACTAATGACACGCAAATAGTTCTGTCTTAACTGCAAATTGGCTTAAAATATGCTGTTTTTAATCGTTTCGGCCGAATGTTACTCAAAATTAACGAAGTTCCAACTTTTATCTCAGAAAGCCATCTAAAGTGAGTAATGGTTGCTGGGTTTGATCCCCGCACTTGTATTCTGAACTAATGGGTTTTAACCCATTTGATTCAGGTGATCCAGAGGAGCTCATCAGCCGGAAATTGATCTGCCTGCAGTCAATTTAGTCTGTCAGTTGATGATCAGTCTGAAGCACCTTATCTGTATCAGTATCTCCAGTCAGTCAATTGGAAAGCAGTAGTCAGTGTCCTAGTTGGAATCGTATCAGTGTGATCATAATCAGTTGCTAATCAGGAACAGTTGCTTGGAAGGTACATTGCTGAACGCTAGATGAAATCAGGAGTTTAGTATCTAAGGCAGAGACCGTCGCTGGAACCGAATCAAATTGGGAAAACTGTTGAAACCTAGTCGTGTTAGAACTTTAATCTTATCCTTTTATATTTCCTCTCAAAATATCTAGTTATGTGCTTTTCTCCTATTGTTCTATCTCTCTCTGTCCTGGGAGCTCAGGCTCCCCGCACTCTGGCTTAGGCCTAAAACCTAACCAGCTTATCAGAGATATATCGGGAGCCAGTGGAATTCGCTGAAAGAAGACAACCGTTTAAATTACAGTCTTTAATTTATATTATTATACTTCGGGCATCTCCTGGTAACTCCCCGCCTAGACCGACCCCTGTGTTTGTACTCTCCACCGTCCGATAGCCGCCTTAGATCTGTGGGTTCCTTGTGAATCTTTAATACCAGATCTAAGCCCGCTCACCCATTCCCGGAACAGAATTGTATATCATTTTAAACTTATCTAATTATCAGTTAATTGTTTATTAGTTTGATTTTGTGATTAGACGGATAAGGAAGCTAATTTAGCATACACAGCTCACACTTACGCACTATACCTGACTGTACCCTATAATCAGTACCTGAAGAAGAGGAACCCAGGGTTAGCTTAGAGTGAAGTTTAGGTCCTATTAGTAATAGTGAGAAAAGAGGAAGAAAGAAAGAATCAGTAGTCGAATAATAATTAATTATTCTTCCCCTAATATTGGTCAATTTAAAGTATTAATTAACAGAAAGAGTTGGCAACCCCGGTACTCTGTACCTTCATTGTACATTGTTAGTAACTGTATTGAGTAACAACTGTCTAATTATCCTATTGTTATTATCATTATTCGCAGATTGTATCGGAACCTGTTATTAATTAATAAATTGTTGAGTATTCATCTAGACTTAGATAGGGACAGTTTTGCTGAACCAGATCCTGTTGCGATCTCATTGCTGAATCAGATCCTGTCGCGATCTCATTGCTGAAAGCGATCCTATTGCGATCTCATTGCTGAAAGCGATCCTGTTGCGATCTTACTGCTGATAGCGATCCTGTTGCGATCAATCCAAACGACCCCTAAATAAACGAACTCACGACCATCTCCCTACTTAGGTTGGCTATAGGAATCTCTGTTTCTGGACACACCACCTTTCAGAGATTCGGTATATAAGTCTGCTGATTCTCAGTAGACGCGCTGACCTTCCGTTGTAATCTAGCGAGTTTGGCCCCTGGAGGATCAGACGAGCAGACCAATCTCAATTTTACTCGCTTCATTACAAATATTAAAAGAACTAGGAATGGTAAATAAACATGCTACTGAGAAAACGCTACAGCGAAGATGCAACTGAGATAAAAGTTTAATTCTTTTAACTTGAACTCCCTACCAAGCAGAACCTTCTTGACTGTCAGCCCTAACTTGAATTTAGAGTCAGATTTATCGATTCGATAAAAAGTCGTAGGGTGTGTAGAAATCTGAGCAGTATTCTGATGTATTCTTGAAAACAAGGGGTTGGACCGTAATCATATAACAAGCACATCGAACTGTCTGTCCCAGCAAGAAGATTTTGCACTGCAGCAACCCCTCCGGATTTTTTGACATTGGTGAAAACATCCTGGTGACCCTACTTAGCTGTAAGATCACGGACCAGAAACCTATCCTTCACATGTGATAAACTCTGTAGCCAGTCTGCGAATCTGCCGAAGTTATTATTAGTTTGTGGGAATGCTTAGGACGCTACCGTTTGTAATGAAGGACACGCATGTATTGACTGTAAGCAAACCAATAAGGCAAATTTGTATAAGTATGCACCGATCAAACTTCCACCAAGGGGGGTTCTGCATTTTAATATCATAGAAAGCCCCATTCTGCTGCACAAATTTTTCGAATCAAATTTAAAGGTAATGAACGGAGAAATTTAGTTATACAACTCACTCTGTGTTTTCCTATGCTAATTGCGTGATGTCGTAGTAATTTCTGTATTCAGTAAATAGTGTATTTACTGGCCGATTTCAGTAAATTCAGTATTTACTAGTAAGAATTGTATTTTTTTAACCTTCCTATGTATGATAGTAGTATAGTAGGGGCATTACAGGCAGCAATCCTGGGATTGAGCGCGTCCCCTCTTGGGAATTATTCAAGGTCAATCTAAATACTCCGCCCTATGGATTTATAGTTTTCTAGTTTTATAGTTTTATGTCGTCCCTGGAAGCTCTACATTTTTAAGTTTTTATGTCCACCCTCTGAGTTCTTCCCCCGGGGCTTGGGACCCGGCGTCGGCCCATTACCGGACTCCTACCTACCTAAGCTAACTACCTAACCTACCTAACCCAATCTATATACACTACCTCATCTACTTCCTACGTACCTACCTAACCTACCTACCTATCTTAACTACTCTATTAACACTAACCTAAGCCCGGTCCTAGTCTAATGTTTTTGTGTTTTTATGTTTTGTTTTTATATACCAAATATGTACACGTAGCCCTTATGAGGGCTGTTTGGATAATGGAGGTTGGCGGTCGAATTGGCCATCTAATCTAGACATGACTTACTTCGAGTACTGTGAATCAATAAAAGCAGAAATTGTTCTCTGATTTTCAACATTACCCCGACCTTACTCACAAGGCTGGGTGTATACTCTGTGTTAGCTCGGAGTAAGCTTGGAGTGACTCTAAATCAATAAAAGCGCGAAGGACAAAGTACATAAAAGCACGATCAACAAAGTACATAAAAGCATGCACAATACTTAAACTTTAACAAAGAGGTCTAGTTGCGAATACAATAAACCATACCAGTGCGGTGAATGTGGTCAGACTTTCACAAGGGCGTTCAACCTCCAGCGTCATGTACAAAACATTCACAGTGCAAAACCGGACTATGATGAGTCTGAGTCAGATGTAAGTACGGAGTCCTCAAGAAGTGACTCGGGCAGCAAGATAAGACCAATTGGAGAATTTTGGGATGAGCTTGTTCGCCGGGCTGAGGGAAAATACCAACGACGAATGGGTAGACTAACCCAAGAGTACCTAACAGACGGCAATTGAGAGGCTACATCTGAGGTTGAGGCTTACAACGAACTTAGACCATTAATTAGGGCAGAGTTAAACAGGTTGATCTATACTCACATCCAACGTTGCAAAGGGTTTCTCGACGACCCACTCATTGAAAAGATTATGGATGAGCAAGTAGATTATGAACACGAATTTTCTAATGAAGAGGCCCTTAAACGTGAAGGATATCCAGCAACACAACAGAAAGTATATTGATAATATCAAAGTGAAGTACTCCTTGACTACTACAGAAAACCTTAACGTTTCAAATCTCTGGAAAACTACTAAATTTCTATTTTCATACACAACACTTTTCTCCTTCTTTGAAAGATGACTGTTCATTCCTGAATGAAGCCAACATCCGACCCGGGAACAAACTGCAAAGGACGTCGTCGAATCCGTTGAGGATAACGTCGGTCTATTGGTACAGCTTGATCGAAGTTGACCGGTTCAGGCTCCATAGGCTGCTCCGCGGGAGGAAGATAGTTTATGTCTACAGTTCCATCTTCAGCTTGGGTACTATCAGGGCTAGACAGGGCAGAGACTGGAACTTTGACTTTTACCAGGTTTCTTGCGTTGACGGTTTCCCCAGAACTTAGAAGATATGTCGATTTACCTTTAACTTTTACTATCGTTCTAGGAAGCCCAAACTTCGACTCACCTTTCCTGTGTGAAGGCAGTTTATGTCGAACAGTATCTCCAACTCGGAAATCAGGCATCTTCACTCTTTGTCTTTTATTAGCTTGTTCCACGTACTTGCGCTGATAACTTTGAATATTATTCCGGATTTCTTTATCCCTGGTTTCTTTACGGTTCGAAAATAAACAAGGAGCCGAAAGCTTGGTTCGAATTTCTCTGTTTAGCAACAGTTTAGCAGGAATTTGACCTGTTGCAGTGTGAGGCGTCGTTCTATAAGACAGTAGGATTCGTCGCAAGGAATCTTGCCAATGTGCTCCCTCCAAGTAACCTGCTTGCAAACGCTCTTTCAGAACACGATTAAATCGTTCCACTAAGCCATTTGCTTCGGGGTTGTAGATGGAGCAACGGGTGTGTTTGATATCCAATGTTGAGAGGAAGTTGGCGAACTCGGAACTGACGAACTGAGGGCCGTTATCACTGACTATTTCTTGAGGATTCCCAAATCTCGCAAAAATTGGCTCCAGGAACTTTATCACCGATGTCGATGTAATTGAGTCCATGGCAGCTACCTCAGGCCATTTGGAGTAGTAGTCAGTCAATACCAGCAGAAATCGAAACTGTCTGGGTGCTATGGCAAACAGACCAGAAATGTCCATGGCAAGTTTTTGCCACGGACCCTTAGGCCACTCAGTATGTTGGATCGGTGGGCGTCTTTGTATTTTTTTTTCTTTTTTTTTTAATCAAACCCAAACTGCTCCTTTCACACGCAGGAGAAGAAGCAGTTTATCCACCACCCGGTCAGCTACCACACAAAAAGTGCTTCGCAGAGCTCCGCAGTACGTACAGTACCATATACCTTTAGTGAACCAATTGTTAAAGGAGATATATGTAAACCCTGGCAATTATATATAGGATTAACTACTTAGTATACAAGATCTCTTCTGTTGAAGCCTTGTCGCTTGCTTGACAAGGAAAACAGTTGTGAATCGTAGATTCAACGTCTTTTGTAATCCCTGGCCACCAGTAGAGATCCCGTAGCCGAGATTTAGTTTTCACAATCCCCGGATGACTTTCATGAGCCAAGGAAATAGCTTTCTCACGTAGAGTCTCTGGAAGGACAATCAAGTCTCCCCTGAAGAGACATCCGTTGACTAATGAAAGTTCCAATTGTAGTTTGCGAAAAGGTTGCAATGTTTCTTCAACTTTCTTAGGCCAACCATGCAGTAGGTATGAGATAATCTGCTGAATATGAACATCTTTCTCCGTTGCGGATTGAATCTCAGAAAGCTTCGTAGCTGACTCTTCAACTACGATTGCTAAACGCACATCGTCGTCTAAAAATTCCACATTCGACAGAACGGGTTGTCTAGAAAGAGCATCAGCTGTACTGTTGGTAATTCCAGGCTTGTAAGAAATTTGGTAGGAGTAGGTTAACAGTCGGGCATTCCACCTACTAATCCTCATGGACTTCCTGGATTCTCCAGAAGCTCCCAGAAGAATAGTCAGAGCCTGATGATCTGTGCAAAGTTGAAACGTACGACCCCACAGAAAGATGTGCCAGCGCTCGCAAGCCCAAACACAAGCCAAAGCTTCTTTTTCTCCGGCCGAATATTTCCTCTCTGTGGCGGTCAGGGATCGTGATGCATAGGATACCACTCTTTCTTTACCATTTTGAAACTGCGTCAGAACGGCACCAATCCCATGAAAAGAAGCATCAGTCGTAACCATGGTAGGCGCTGAAGCATCGAACGATGCTAAGGTAGGTGGATTGACTAAAAGCATTTTCAATTCATCAAACGCTTGTTGGGTTTCTTTTGACCAATGGAAACTGGTATCTTTCCTGGTCAACATACGTAGAGGTTCACTTATTGAAGCAAAGTTTGGAATGAAGCGTAAGCAAAAGGAACACATCCCCAAAAATCGTTTCAGTTCTTCTACTGACTTAGGAATTGGGTACTCGGAGATAGCAGTCGTATGTTCAGGAGCCAATTTCACTCCTTGTGCAGAAATGATATGACCAAGAAACGGAATTTCTTTTTTAGAGAAAAGACACTTTTCTATTTCTATGCGCACGTTGTGATCTTGCAGCTTCTTCAAAACCAGTTGAAGTCGATCGTCGTGATCCTGTTGTGACTTCCCGGAAATTAGGATGTCATCAAGATATATGAATACCCCCGGTACCCCAGCCAGAATAACTTCCATACACTTTTGAAATGCGCTTGCGGAGGACTTTAAACCCATAGGCAGCTTGCAATATTGAAACAAGCCTATATGAGACAGAAAAGCAGTATATGGACGACTTTCCTTGGCTAGTGTAAGCTGAAAGTAGGCTTTCTTTAAATCCAGCTTCGAAAACACTGCTGCGCCGTTGAGTTCACTGAACATCTGCTCAATGTTACGTAAGGGGTATTTGTCCGCGACTACATATGTATTGAGACTACGTAAGTCACAGCAAATCCGGAGTTTTCCATTCTTTTTCGGAACAACGACCATCGGATGAACCCAGTCACTGGCTTCAATTTCCTCAATGATACCATCCTGTTTCAGCCGGTTAAGCTCCTCGGCAACAGAATCCCGAGCTGCCAGAGGTACCTGTCGGAGGCGATGGGCGACAGGGGTTGCTTCAGGACGTAGTTGGATTTTGTGTTCAAATCCTTTAATGGTACCCATGGTATCTTCAAACAATTTGGGATATCTGGACACCATCGAATCAGCCGTTATTTCTCGAACGTTCAATGATTCTCCATCAATTTGAAGATTTAGCAACTTTATAAGGTCTTTACCAATTAGTGAGGTGTTGCTGCGGGTGACGAAGAAAGTAGTCGTTGCAGTTTGCTGTTTATAAGTAATAGGAGTTGTAATGCATCCCAAAACCTTTATTGGCGATGAATCGAAGTTGCTTAAGCTAACAGTCGGAGGATGTAGATTTTCATTTGGACAGCATCTTTGGAATTCTGATTCCGAAAGCATGGAAACATCCGCCCCTGAATCCACCACCATCGTACACAGTGCTCCTGTCCGCAACCGGATGGGGCAGAGTATCGGAGGTAACATTTTTACAGAATGAACGGAAAGAACACAAACATCTGGTTCGTCCACCGAATTGTCTGAATTCTCTTGTACTAAACGAACTGGAACACCGCGTCTAGAATTTGAAGCCGACTTGCATACTCTAGCCCAATGTCCCGTCTTATTACACACTTTGCATACGGAATTCTTTGCTGGACAATTCTCTGCTGCTGCTGTGTGAGAATCTGAACCACACCTGTAGCATTTCTTGGACTGAGAGTACTTGTTATTCCACGGTATCCCTTTGGTTGTTTTCTTCCCTTTACTGTCGGAACCGGCTTTAATTCGCTGTACAGTTCCTTGAGATTTAGAATCGGCCATTTGTCTCGCCTCTGCAATGGCCTGTTCAATCTGTCGAGAAATCTGAAGTGCACGTTGTAAAGTCAATTCAGGTTCCATAAGTAGCCTTTCTCTAATACGCGGAGACTTTGTCTTTTCCACTATCATGTCTCGAAGCATTTCGTCCTGCATCTGACCATAGTTGCAATCAGACACTAAAGCGCAAAGGGCAGCATGCCACTGATCAGTGGTTTCATCAGGAAACTGAGCACGCTGTCGAAACTGGTAACGAGCAGCGACGACGTTGGTACGAGGTCCGAAGTGTCCATCAAGCAATGTTAAAACGTCTTCAAAAGTTTGAACTTCTCCCTCAGCAGGGACCGCCCCAGGCAAAGAACGAAAAATTCGGTGCCCTTCGACACCTAGGCAGTGAAGTAGGAGAGCAATTTTCCTGCAATCCGGAAACTGTTCCACATTCGCCGTGGCCCCGATAGCAATTAGATAGTTACGGAAAGTCTCTTTCCAGAACCGCCAAGGCAATGTGGGTTTTCCTGGAGTAGGAAGGAACGGTTGAGGGGGTGCAATAGTATCCATTACCGCTCGTCGCCAAATGAAGGATATCCAGCAACACAACAGAAAGTATATTGATAATATCAAAGTGAAGTACTCCTTGACTACTACAGAAAACCTTAACGTTTCAAATCTCTGGAAAACTACTAAATTTCTATTTTCATACACAACAAAACGAGCAATTGAAAACAACGTCGACATAGATACGACGGTACTACCTGAAAAAACAGAAGGCGACGAGGACGGGTCCGATTAAAAACAGTTCAGATCAAAACATATAAATAGAGTAAGCTCGGTGTATGCTCAGTGTATACTCGGTGTTAGCTCGGAGTAACTTTGGAGTGACTCAGGGACTTAAATTACGGAAGCGGAAAGTTAAGGTCAGAAAGGGAAGGACAAGGTCGGGTCCAATGAAATATCAGGAAAAAGTATGCTTGGAGTAAGATTGGTGTAAGTTCGGAGTGACTCGGAGCACAAAACCTAGGTAGCTACGAAATTAGGGCATGACAGGATAAGTAAATGGAAAATCTATAAAAGTTGAAAAATAGTAAGGTAGGAGTGACTCTAAATCGCGGAACTAGTTTGTACAATACGCCAGTTTCAACCTTATCCACCTTCCCTAGGGACGACGCCATCTTAAATTTTACTTTTACTCACGCTACCATATGTTATCCCCTGGGACCACGCCGAGTTGTATTTTAGCTACCCTCCTGGGACCATAGGATAACGTGGGGGGGGAATGGGGGGGGGGTGCAGACCCCCCCCCAGACCGACAAAAAACGGGTAGACCCCCTCAGTGAAAAGGAAAAAAGGGCAGACCCTCTCGTCCAGAAAGGAAAAAAGGGTAGACCCCTTAGCAATTTTCACCAAAAATAGGTAATTTTTTAGTAAATTTTAGCGATTTTTTCTAAAAATTCCGTAAAAATCGCTAAAAATTGTCATTTTTTGCTAATTTTTGGTCAAAAACGTTAAAAATTCGCAATTTTTGTTAATTTTGGGGCAGACCCCCTTAAAATTTTGGAATTTTTTAGGGGTAGACCCATGCCGAGGTCAGGGTAGACCCCCCCCAGAATCGGACCCCGTGTTAATGTATGCCTGGGACAGTCTGTCGAGTTTGATTAATGACCTAATCGGTCGGTGCTTTTGATCTTCGTCCCTTGGGGACCGCTAACTACCCTCTTGGGTATTGACAAAAATCTATAAAAGGAGCAAAAATCGGAAAATGGATCAGTCTCATTCGTTCTGTCGTGGTGGAAGGTCGGTTTTAAAAGCTCTCTCGAAAATGTTCTGGTGGTGATGGTTTAGTGTTCAAGGTAATGAGGCGGAAATTTGGGACTACAGTGCACCATGCTACTTCACCTCGGAAACAGCTACTGAGGATGGGAGATCGGCTAGTATTAAATTTAAGGGAAGTTTCGGATTACCATTTTTGGGGATTTTGGAAGGGCCGGATTTGGTTGACCTTCGGATAATTGACCAAACAGGAGAAAATCGTTTGGGAATGTTGGAGAAAGTAAGGGACGAAATTAATAAAAGTAGTAAAAGCTCTAAGTCTGCACACAAAACATAGGGATGGAAAGCCTACAATAACCTCCATTATCCAAACAGCCCTCATAAGGGCTACGTGTACATATTTGGTATATAAAAAACAAAACATAAAAACACAAAAACATTAGACTAGGACCGGGCTTAGGTTAGTGTTAATAGAGTAGCTCAGATAGGTAGGTAGGTTAGGTAGGTACGTAGGAAGTAGATGAGGTAGTGTATATAGATTAGGTTAGGTAGGTTAGGTAGTTAGCTTAGGTAGGTAGTCCGGTAATGGGCCGACGCCGGGTCCCAAGCCCTGGGGGAAGAACTCAGAGGGTGGACATAAAAAGACATTTGTATTTCCTGTTAAGGTGGTTATTCCTTTTGGGCACAAATTGTTGGTTGGCGGCGCAAACCAGGATGAAAGTTGGTGAAACTTTCCGAAATACATTCTTTTAGCGTTCTAACACCCTCCGCGCAATCTTGGTTCGAAAATTCGAGATTTCTGATCAGGGCAGTTTTTCCCAATTTCTGAAAGTTTCGCGGCAGACATACAGTTATGACTATATTCATTTGAAAGGTCTCGTCGAGTTTCACATGTTTGCTTTTTAAAGCAACTTTCTAGCTTTTCTCTAGCGTGCGATATAGCCGACTTTCTTGTTTTGGCGTCGAAAACTTGTCATTTTTGCAGAAATCAAATACTCCATCATTTCTTGAACTACACAAGCCGGAAAATCAAACTAAGGGCGTCGATCTGAAGGTCTCACAGGGCCAAATTATCCGATGGATGATCGTCTTCCAAGAGCTATCCCCTAGGCTGCTATCATGAAAAATGTAGTTTTTGCAAAAACACGACCAATTTTTTCCAAAGATTGTGGAGCACTCACCATGCAAGCTGGAGGGCTGCTACTTAACAAATGAGTTCTGCACAAATATGCCCAGGGACGTTTTTTAGTTGCCTCTATTACTGCTTTCTAGCTGAAGTAATCGCTTGATAAATTTGGAAAAAGTAGGCAAAATACAGGTTACGCACACATTTCAGTTTATTTCTCCATAACGAAGAGCGATTTCACCATAAATAAAAAATCGACCCCAGCTATTTGATGGAGGTATCGAATGATATAACCGATGTCTCGCGAAAAAATTTACTTGAGTCTGCAAAAAATCTGGAAGATTATACTTCTTCTAAAACGTGTTAAAAATATTTTAGAAAAGCAACATTAGTTTTATTGTATGCATTAAAAAGAGAAAATGTCAAGCTGAATTTTGATATAAAAACGGCTTCTTACTCCGGGTAATGAATGGGTAATAATGGTGCAAACTTTATGTGACCAAAGGGAATCACCACCTTAAACGCCTTTATCGATTGTGTGTGGCTAATGAAACAAAAGACATGTCGACATGATATTTATATAATCAAATAGTCATACGTACCCACAACAATTCCAAAAGGGAGTGCATGAAGCTAAACCTTAAAAGTTAGATAGATTGTTTTACAGAACTATAAATTATTTTAATGTTAGCACGTTTTTTAAAGTAAAAACTGACAACTGACATCATTAAAAACTGTTTTACATATTTAAAGATAAATAATATTTAAGTTGAGTTGAAAGTTCTAAACTTGCAATTTGCATTGCATAATTTCCTCAAGTTAAGTGAGTAGAACGTGAACTAAAAACCATTAAGCATCTGATATATGATACAATAATTTCATACTAATTCGTCGCTAATCATAATTCATAATTAACATATACATGTTTTTTGCATTTAATAAGCTGTTGACATTAAATAATTTGCAAGTTTGAAACAAACTTATTTCTTTTGAAATTTATCTTCATGCACCCCCTTTTGCACATGTTGTAATTATGTATTACTAAGAGTACATAATATAAGAGTGTGCCACCATGACCCCCCCACAAATCAGTACCTAATCAAAACGGGGTACGCTCACTCGTTCGATGTTTACGTGCTTAAATTCCATCGGGGGTCCATTTTTGGGTCATTTTTTAAACTTTCTCCGATCTCGTGATTTTCACATATTTTATTGTACGAATAGTATATTTTAACCAGTTTTTAAAATTAAAGTCGTAACTCTTAAGGTTGTCGAGTAATTTCACCTCGAATTTGAGATTTTATGTGGTAAGCATAGGAAATTTAAAAAGTTGTCATTTTTTCGCGTGCGCCAAAAATCTTCCGACAAACGTTGATGAATCTGGACAAATTAGCCATTGAAATAACGCTAAAATGTTAAACTGCGGTACCCTGGAGGTGGAACTTTAATTTAGGCCTTTACAATTTTTTAATTATTTTGAGAAGGGTTAAAATTTAACACGACTTGAGCATCGAGTCAAATTACAAGTCACGACATTGCTTGCATTCAGAGATTTTAAGCAGCGTCGCACGGGAAGCCCGTGCGTGACACTCGTGCGCTTCGAGCACTCGTGCCACACACTCAGAGCTTCCAGCAAGCCGTGCTATATTAAATTATAAGAGTTCTGCATAGCATTGGCAACCTAAGCCTCCGGTCCTAGCCTAATGTTTTTGTGTTTTATGTTGTTTTTTATATACCAAATATGTACACGTAGCCCTTATGAGGGCTGTTTGGATAATGGAGGTTATTGTAGGCTTTCCATCCCTATGTTTTGTGCAGACTTAGAGCTTTTACTACTTTTATTAATTTCGTCCCTTACTTTCTCCAACATTCCCAAACGATTTTCTCCTGTTGGTCAATTATCCGAAGGTCAACCAAATCCGGCCCTTCCAAAATCCCCAAAAATGGTAATCCGAAACTTCCCTTAAATTTAATACTAGCCGATCTCCCATCCTCAGTAGCTGTTTCCGAGGTGAAGTAGCATGGTGCACTGTAGTCCCAAATCTCCGCCTCATTACCTTGAACACTAAACCATCACCACCAGAACATTTTCGAGAGAGCTTTAAAACCGACCTCTCCCACCACGACAGAACGAATGAGATCAATCCATTTTCCGGATTTTGCTCCTTTTATACGATTTTTGTCAATACCCAAGAGGGTAGTTAGCGGTCCCCAAGGGACGAAGATCAAAAGCACCGACCGATTAGGTCATTAATTCAAACTCGACAGACTGTCCCAGGTATACATTAACAGCTAGTCCGATTCTGGGGGGTTCACCCCGATTCCTCGGCATGGGTCTACCCCTAAAAAATTCCAAAATTTTAAGGGGGTCTGCCCCAAAAATTAACAAAAATTGCGAATTTTTAACGTTTTTGACTAAAAATTAGCAAAAAATGACAATTTTTAGCGATTTTTTACGGAATTTTTAGAAAAAATCGCTAAAATTTACTAAAAATTACCTATTTTTGGTGAAAATTGCTAAGGGGTCTACCCTTTTTCCTCTTTCTGGACGAGAGGGTCTGCCCCTTTTTCCTTTTCACTGAGGGGGTCTACCCGTTTTTTAGTCGAGGTTCGGGGGGGTCTACCCCCCCATTCCCCCCCCCCCACGTTATCCTATGGTCCCAGGAGGGTAGCTAAAATACAACTCCGGCGTGGTCCCAGGGGATAACATATGGATAGCGTGAGTAAAAGTAAAAATTTAAGATGGCGTCGTCCCTAGGGAAGGTGGATAAGGTTGAAACTGGCGTATTGTGTACAAACTAGTTCCGCGATTTAGAGTCACTCCTACTTTTTTTTTTCTTACTATTTTTCAAAAACTTTTCATAGATTTTCCATTTACTGATCCTGTCATGCCCTTAAATTTCTGTAGCGGTTCTAGGTTTTGTGCTCCGAGTCACTCCGAATAATATAATCTTACTCCAAGTAGCATTTTTCCGAGTATTTCATTGGACCCGACCATGTCCTTCCCTTTCTGACCTTAACTTTCCGTC
>JASAND010014804.1:0-13931 GCA_030248195.1 Trissonchulus latispiculum
GAAAGATCTCAAAGTTTTCTTGATTTTTACGGAAAAACTGATTTATTCAATCGGTAAAAGAGCCAACTCATTTTATTTCACCGTTCAATACGCTTGACTTGGTTTTTGGTCAAACCGAATTCAGTGTGTCCAATATTTCTGTAGATGAACCTTTAGATTCAAGCAAGCATGGTATTATACATCTCATTCCAAACTTTAACCTTTCAAAACAACGTTCAGAATTTGGGCATAACAGAGATTTTCTAAGGGCTGATTATGATAGTATGTCTGTGTTTTTTGACACTGTTGACTGGAACGTGCTGTTTATGGAATGTATTACTGTTGATCAATACTGGACGGAATTTAAGAATTGTCTAAATTTTGCGATTACCCATTATGTTCCAAAGTTTAACTGTAGAAAACTAAATTCCTGTATTCGACTCTCGTCTACAACTCTGGATTTGATTGCACAAAAGAAACGGACATGGAAAAGATATAAGAAAGCTAAAACGGCATATAATAGAAAACTCCATCACGATTTAGTAATCAAAGTTAAACGTGCAGTCGCTACAGATAAAAGACTGTATGAAAATGGTTTAGCAGAAAAGTCATGTATGAAAAAATTTTACTCTTACGCCAAAAAACTTATTAATCCAAATAATTCCAGTATTGGTTCCTTAGTTAATAATTTAGGTGATGTTGTTACTGATGATATCGAGAAGTGTGATTTGCTTAATGAAGTGTTTGTGTCTGTATTTACTAATGATAATGGCATAATGCCTGTATTGCCGGATTTAGTAGCCGATGACAGTGTATTAGCAGATTGTTTCTTTGATGAGCTTGATGTTTATAACGTAATGAAAAACCTAGAGCCGAAATTATCTGCAGGTCCTGATGGATTTCCAAGCATTCTTTTTAAAAAAACTAGCCTTTTCTTTAGCTTCACCGCTTTGCAAAATCTTTAAGGTATCCATGGAAACTGGTCAACTGCCCTCGGATTGGTTGAAGGCAGACGTTTGCCCCATTTTTAAAAAGGGTGATTCAAAGAATCCAAAAAATTATCGTCCGGTCAGTTTAACAGCTGTTTGTTGTCGAATACAAGAAAGAGTTTTAAAGCCCCTTCTGGTCAATCATGTGAATTGCTCAAACTTAATCAGCAAGTGCCAACATGGCTTTGTAAAGAGAAAGTCTACTTTAACGCAGTTGCTTGACTGCATACAAAGTTGGTTCGAATCTTGGGATAATGGTGATTGTATCGATGTAATTTATATTGATTTGATGCGTGCTTTTGATACTGTTTCGCATACGAAGTTGTTGAAGAAATTAGAAGCTTTTGGAATACGTGGGAAGGTGCTAGCTTGGATAAAGGCTTTTTTGACGAACAGATTTCAAAGAGTTAAATTGGGTACAACTAAGTCTAATTGGGCTGCGGTTAGCAGTGGTGTACCACAGGGATCTGTTCTTGGGCCTTTTTTGTTTCTCATTTATATCAATGATCTGCCGGAAAATAATCTAGCTGAAACTCGTTTGTTTGCAGATGATGCAAAAATCTCCAAAATTGTAAATTCGGTTGAAGATGCAAATCTGTTACAATTAGACTTAAATTCTTTAGAAGCGTGGACACGCCAATGGCAAATGAACGTAACTGTATCAAATAACTGTATCAAAGTGTTTTGTTATGCATATTGGATATCAAAATCTAAATTATGACTATGTTCTAGATGGTCAAAGTATTAGTGAAGCAGACGCAGTACGTGATCTTGGTATAAATATGTGCCAGGATTTAAATTTTTCAAAGCATATTAGTCAAATTAAAGCAAAAGCAAATCAACGGGTAGCTATTATCTTTCGAAGTTTTAATAGTAGGAATATTCAGCTAATGGTTAAGCTTTTTAAAACGTATGTCAGGCCAATGTTAGAGTATATATTGCACACCGATTTGGTCTCCTCACTTGCTAAAAGATATTGATGCCATCGAAAACGTGCAGCGTTCATTTACTAGACGTCTGCATGGACTTGGTGGGTTAAGTTATAGGGAGAGGTTGGTCAGATGTGCTTTGCAGTCGCTAGAAATGCGGCGTATTCTAAATGATCTGTATCTAATGCATAATATTGTGTACAATGCATTTGATTGTTCATTTGATAGTTGCTTTACGTATTCTCCAGACGCCGGAACGAGGAGGCAAAACTCTCTGGCTGTAATTCCAAAAAGATATAAAAAGTCTCGGACTGGTCATTCGTATTTCTATAGAATTTGCAATGTTTGGAATGATCTTCCTGAAAATATTGTTACTATTTCCTCTTTGGTAATTTTTAAGCAACGCTTATCTGACATTGAACCTCAGCTTCAGAAATTTATTCGGGGGCGTGCACTACAAGGACCTTAGTCCTTTGCATGCCACGGTAAATCCTGCGTTGGTTTCTCGAGAAATATATACTAACTATTTTTTTACTAACTACGTTAGATTCGTAATGTACATTCCCGTGGCCTACCAAACTCTGGCGTCACCGTAACTGTTTGTCTACTAACCCTGACATGATCTTGCCGCTTGCATGCACCAGCATTGTCATGTCAGATGTAGTACATTGTTGTATGTGGACGCGGCGTAATGGGCTGGGCAGCCGCGGGGTGAGTCACGTGGATGTAATAAAAAATTTATTTGTTTACTAACACCACGTGATTTGCTCGGGACCCCCCCCCAAAAAAACAACTATTTTTTTATCAATATTACCATCAAAATAAAAAGATCAAAATCAATAGAAGGCTGGGTTTGTTTTTTAAACTATCCTTTAATTTGTTTTTTGTTTCTTTTTTTTTTTTTTTTTTATTTTCTCACAAAAAGAAAAGAAAAAAAAAATAATGTACTGATTTAATTGAAACGTTTTTTTGCAATATTCCAAAACACAGAGTAGTACTGTATTATACTAAATAATTTTGTAATTTTATTGTTATTTTGTATTTTTGTGAGTTCGGATGTCCAATTTACCACTGTTTATTGTCCTTTTTTTAAATTTTTTTTTGTTGGGTATAGTACTTAATTGTATATATTTTTTTGCACATATATATATATACAACATCTGTCAGTGTGTGACACTAAATCCTTTAATGCTTTAGAGATTTGGGGGGACGTTGAACCCCTCTAAATTTTTTATTTTTTTATTGACCTCTGCTGTTTTTCACTAGAAGAAATGGCCGAATAAAGGTTCATGATTTATTTTGCTCTATAGATTGAAAAGAGCTGCGCCAAATTCCTGTTTTTCGTTTCCATGGACGATCAGTCAACCTGTGCTGATTATTCAGTCCAACGTCTAATGTCGCGTCTTGAACAGAATGGGAAGTTAGATCAGGCTGAAACTGTCGGATTTGAAAAAACGGGTCATTTGTTGGAACCTCCCTATATGCCTGTCTGCACTGAATCATTTCATAAAGTTGTAGGTTAGTGCTCGTTGACTATAGCTATGGCCTATTATTTTCCATTATTCATTTCATTCTCTAGTCATTACTCTGTATGTGCGTGGCCAGACATGTGCAGGAGGGGAAGTTCTGGGGGGGGGGTGAGCCGGCGGTTCGGCCGCCAGAAAACCGGATTTTTCTGTTTTTGCCCAAAAAACCGCAAAATCCGGATTCTGGGGGGGGGGGAGTGAGGTCCAGCCCCAAGCACATTTATGTGCGTGACTGTATTGTGCGATTAAACGTACTTACAATTACAACATTTCTGTGCGCACCTCGCTATACTTTGAGGAGCTGGATTTTAAGAGGCAGAAAAATTTTAATTTTAAATTATTTTATAATTCTTGCTGATTTAGTATTCTGGCTTCCAACATTGGGTTATTCCGTAAAATTTAGTATTCTTTATGTTGAAGTTGTGTTGATATTAGCTTTTTGTTTAGGCTCAATAATGGTTTGGGGTGGTGAGCCAGAGCATCATTCCGCGGCACAGGAGCGCATGTGGGCCAAGCTGATACAGTTCTTCACTGACAATGTTGGAAAGCCAGCTCCCGTGAATAGACTTGATATTGTTTCCAATAAACTTTAACATGTCAATTTGCTCATTATTTACATGCCTAGTTTCCGTTAAGGTTAAACTCTTCTCAATATTATTGTAACTCTAGTAGTGTGACGTTTTGTTCAAATTCTGAGTGTATCCTAAGGGACATCGAGTTTTGATTTGGAACCGAGGATTTTGAAAGGGGGGGGGGTCGAGCCTGAAACATTTTTTGCTTTGGCCCAGGTTGGGAAGGATGGCGGCAATAATTCTCAATAAAGAGTGCTGTCCTGCTGCAGCAGAATTGATGAGATTTTGGAACAGTCGTTAGTCCATGCTGGAGGTCTGGGCTGGGGGGAGGCTAGTTGAGAAATTTTTGAAATGCAAAATCTGTAGGGCAGATAAAAAGTCAAAACGGCCGTCCACGGATCCGGGAGGATACGATGAGATCACAGTTAGAGAAATAAAAATCAAAACGTGGACACCCAAAGTCAGACCAACCTTATTTCACAACCGGTTTCGATGCTCTGGCCCATCTTCTTCCGGCGATTCTTCACACGCTGCTGTCGTTCCTGATGGGTTAGATAGCGGGGGATCCAATTTAGGGAGCGATCCTATCCTAGCGGGAGTCTTCGTATGCGTATCGTGCGACAGCAGCGTGTGAAGAATCGCCGGAAGAAGATGCCTCCGGTGGAGCATCGAAACCGGTTGTGAAATAAGGTTGGTCTGACTTTGTTTGATTTGACGACTTCTGTTAGATTTGACGACATTTCGCGAAAGTTTCAGCGAATCGCCATTTTCTCCACATTTCTCCAGCTTTGGGGCATAGCCCAGATTGCACTTTGACGTCATCTGTACTGTAATTTATATACAACTTGAACTAGAAATGCGCCGCAGGCGTGAAAATTTTTTAAAATTGAGATACAAAAGAACTTTCCTATTTTTACCTAATTTTATGCACCGAAAATATCTCAATTTTTACTTTTCCCCCAAAAATTGTCGGGAGGAGGGCGGAACCCCCAAACCCCCCGGGTGCGCCCATGCTAATGGACTAAGTAAATCAGTGAAAAAATGATAGTTTATACACTCAGTTTTTGCATGAACTTGTTTTGGTTTGAGTTGCTGATTGACCTACTTATTATTTGTTTCTGTGAATTATTCTGAATTTCGGTAGTGATAGTGTAATCGAGAAATGCAGCTGAGCAATAATGCTATATTTTGTTTGATTAAATTTAGTTTTTTTCATTGGTCGCAGGGAGGAGGGTCCAGGGGGTCTGGATCCCTCGTCTTTTTGGAATTTTTTACAATTTGCAGCTGTTGGCATGAATTTGGCCATTCTTTCGAAAAATTAGGTCCTTACCCTCCTTTTCGGTTTAGGCCCCTCTTTTTCAAAATATATACTGGATACGCCCCTGGTTGCTCGTAATTATGTTTTCATAGACGATGTGTATTTTTAGTATATGTTTATGTACGTATTATGTGTATTTTTAGCAATGTTAGCTCTCTGATTCTGTGATATCGTATTTATGGTATTTTTTGTATGATCAAGAAGACTGATTTTATTAAAAATAAATGATTTCTGTCTGTTGTTATTGAGCACAGCCAAGGCTCCTGGTACCTGGTTATAGCTCGTTGTATGGTTTAATGTTTTGGCTGTTTTTCTTCATAGGCACTAAGGTAACATCTATTATTTGCTTTTGTAGTTGAAGGAAGGGGCTACAATGGCTACATTCTCCAAGCCGTTGGCCAAAGAATCTGTCTTTGCTAGCCGAGCTTCTTATGATTTTATGAAAAGTGGTAGTTTGGCTTTTCTTGTCAATGTACTCCATTGCTTAGGGAGAGTCTCAGTCTAGTGTTCAGATATTCATTTCAGATAGTTCAGATAGATCAATATTCTAGAATAATCGCGATTCCTAATTAGGTGAAGGTAATCCTTGAGACAAACTTGTTTCATCTACATAAAATTTTAATGTCATCTCCCAAAAGTTTAATTACCAAAATTTTTATGACTAAACACTTTGTAATCATAGATTATCATACGGTCGGGTCTTGGGGTGGTTTGCCCCTAAAAGATTTTGAGGGGCTTGTGCCTTGAACTGAACTTTTAAAGGGGGCTTGCGCCTCAAAAAGAAATTCCTAAAATTTTTCGAAAAATTTATGCCAATTTTATTAAACATTTGCGACCTTTTAAATAATTTCATCAAAATCTTCAATTTTTAGTAGAAATTTCAAAAATTTTGCTTGCCTATTTTCACGCAAAATTGAGGATTTCAGTTAAAAAATTCAGGTGAAGCCGGATTTTTTAACTTTTAGTATTAAAACTGATTTTTCCCAGCCATTTTTGCTTATCGGTCATTTCTTGTTACCCCTTGTCCCCAACGGCGGTAGGGCTTGTACCTTGTACGGGTTGGGAGGAAGGCTTGAACACCCCTCACCCCCGCGTTAACCTATGTTGATAATAGGCAAATTCACTAAATCATAAGGATCATTTGCCGAACCTGTCTGTAGAACTGATGGTTCGAACTTTTGCTTGAAAATTTTAGAATTTGGTTATTGCGTCTGCCAAAACTTCTATACCTTTTTCCCAATTTGCCTAAAGTTTAGGCCGTCAGCTAAAGTGAGAAGTTGGTAGTTTACTCGTGAAACCAGCTGTTGGAGCGATTTTAGAACTCCTTGCGAGTGACATTGGCGAGGGTGGGGAGGTCGTGATTTGTATTTTGCCAGAAAGTGTTGTGCTGCGACAATTTTTAAGACCTGTAATGGGTGCGCTTATTCCACCGCTGGGGTTTTGCCCCGCTACTGCTCGTATTATACTGGTACAATGACAACCTAGAGTTCTAACAGGCTTTAAAATGTTCTAAGTACGCCGGACGAGTAAGCAGCATCAAGGTCTTTATCTTATCCCCGAAGGCTCAAAAGTTTTCAAAATTTTACTCGTTTTGCACTTAAATATGGTGAAAATTTTCCTTTTTGGTCTACCCAAAAGAGAAGGAGGGGTCTGAATATCCCTCCCTTTGTGTACACTCATGCGATGCACAATATTCCCACATAGCCTTTGTAATGGAAGCTGTTCAGTTAAATGTGTTAAGCCGTGACTAAAGTGGAGATAGTTGATCTCAAAAATTGGGTCGAAAAGTCGACCCGTTCGGGCGATTGATCAGCTGTATCGATTTATCAAAATTTTTCGCTGATTTCCAGAAAAACTTGTTTGCATACGGTAATTTTGTGAGCACTAATTCCGTCCCGGTTACAAAATTTCGTGAAAATCGTTATTACCTCCCTTGGCTCCTGTATCGGTTTTGTGAAAATGCATCAGTAACCCGATTTTTGTCTGACTTCTGGAATCAGCACCCTGAATTACCCTGTTCGTTAGCTAGTAAATTATTTACCGATTGATTTAGTTCGTCGACACAATTTTTGAAATCGGGGTTTTAGATTTACCCCAGGGGCAACCTTCACCTAAATCGGATGCAAAAAAGTTTTTTGATTCCTATGTAGGACCAGACCTAAACTCAAACTTTTGTTCCCTCAACCTCACCAGTGCTTCTTTGTCTAGGCTCGTATATATTACTTGATTGTTGACTCTTTTCATTTTATTGTATTAGAGCGAAATTATTGAGGCTAGGTGGGCATTGCGGCCTGCAGTATTTAACCCTTTAATGCCTGAATTTCCTCCGGACTGACGGCTGAAAATGACCGATTTCACATTTTTGGCTGCCATTTTTTACTGGGAGCACGTAGAGAGATGGGACTACCATCAATCGATAGAGAATTGATTGCTCTACATTTCGTATGTAAGCATTGAAGGGTCCCCGATCCACCCAGGAAAAGCTAGAAGCCGTCAAAGTCGGAAAAAGTGCGAATTTTTGATAAAGTTGCATTGCAGAAAATCAACTAATTGATTTCTAGGAGCAAGAGTTGATTCTGAGGCGGAATAAACTATACGTTATTTTAATGCGCAGAATCTCCCCTATCACCTGATGAAACGGCTTTTCCGCAAATGAACTACCGCCGGCTCTGGATTCGTTTGAATGCAATGCTCGAACAGGGCTTGAAATCATCAAAATTTTCATTGCCGGCGGGTTGCTATAAAAACTAGATTTTTCAAGCAGGTGTGGAAATATTTTCTGAAAATAAGGTGGACGCGTTGAAGAAAAAAGGAGCAAGTTTCCAGACTGCCAACCGGCAACTGGACCCTGTCCCAAAAATAAGATGACGAAAATCACCACTTGGGCCGTATGGCCCTTCCCGGCATTAAAGGGTTAAGCATGTGCTTGTAAATTTAGGCACGCTGTTTTGTTCTTGCAATGCTAAAGGCGAAACCGCCAATTGCATTGTTTGATGTTTGCTGCCAGATTGAAGCCAGTGGTTTACGTCCCCTAGAAAAAGTTACCATCCGCGCTTTGATTAAAAATGGCAGTGATGTTTTTGGATCTCACGCATATTTTGAAGCAGATGGACACGGAACTGTGAAATTATTCACCCAGCCCAGTCTGGGCGGGTCATACAGAGGTACGTATACATAACGTATATAATGGCTTATTTTTATAATTCGCGTTCATTCACAAGGTTGTAGGCTAGTAGCATATTGTTCCCTCTATATAGTTTCGGCACCAGGATTTTGTGATGGGGTGGGGGCGACCCTGCAATTGACTACCCTTTTGGAAAATCTAAAACTGGCAAATTGTACCAATATTTCATTGCAACCATGCATCTACCCTAAGTGCATCTGGAGTGTTTGAAAATCCGAGAGGAATCCGAATGGCGTGCACCACCTGGCGTGCACGCCGTGGACGACCACGGCAAACTTGGAAACAAAATGTTAAGGATGACCTCAAAAACCCAATGACATGGCGCTATACTCCCATGGTCGCTTCGACTGGGACAACACCGTGAAAACATTGGCGGCCGACCGTGCTGTGTGGAAAGAGATCATATCAGATGTCATAGCCAACCGGAGGCCACCTATTCTTCGTGGCGCAGATGATGGTGATCAAGTACAAGTAAGTAAGTAATCAATCAATTATGCCATGGCGAACATATAATTGCGTCCTTACAAGTTCCTCAAATTGTTAGTTACAAAGTTACAAAATTTGCATCTGTTTGTACTTTAAACGGGCTAGCTTCAATATAGATCATCTTTTTTTACCCCCACAAGCGGGGTGAAAAAAGATGGGGTGGGGAAAAAGATGGTGCCAAATTTCATTCCTTTATCACCATAACGGAACCGAAATGGCATTTAAATGCATAAAATATGCAATATCTACTTCTAAAAACTCGTTACCGGCAGCTAGGCTCAACATTATTCATCAGGCAAGCCAAACTTAGTAATGGACCAACATTGCTATGAAATGAAGATTTTTTGTCTACAAAATCTTATTTTCTCCTGTAATTTATAATTTAATCGTTTTATTTGTTTACTTGCAATGATAAAATACACGTTTTGTACTATTAATCTTCATGAAATTAAGTGTTTTATTTCTGATGGGTGACAAAATCGCACAAAAAGTTCAGTAGTAGTCCATTGCAGGACGAGTCTTTTGTAATCCGCACTTATGAGACTGTCTGGAATGCCCTATGATTATAATATACGTAAGAAAACTGTTGCATATGGACCTTAATTTTCTTGTTATCCGCATGATTTGCCCCCATAGGAATATTTACCATCATTCCTCTACAGGGGCAGGGTCATTTGCTGTTTTTCGGCAGCGAAAGGTCTATTGAGGGTACAACAGTTCAAATGAGTCCACAATCAATGTTATTTTTGCCTAAATCAGAAAAATCGAAACTGCGAGGGAAAAGCGCACCGTTGTTTTTTCTGGTGCAAAAAGTGTGGGGGAAGAGATGGCCGCTATTTCTCAACCGTGTGACCTAGCGAAAAACTGACTGGTTCACCTTATAGAGCACATCCACAAACCCCTTCATGCACAAAAGGACTATTACCAGTAAGTTCTCATGATCTTGAAAATTTAGAAAAATTCTTAGGTTTTTGGGTCATTTTTGGGTGTCAACTTCGGACCCGTGCCACACGAAAGCTCAATCGACAACAACGGTTATTTGTATCATGATCTTATAGTACCAAACTAGAACTTTCATTTGCACTAGATTTTGTATCTCTGTCGTGTGCAGGCGAGCAGGGTGAACCATTGGTACCCCCTCCACGGTGACGTCTTTTCCCTCCTCTGACTATAATTATCTGACTCGCAGCGTTTCTAGTACACCTTAAAATTAAAAATTTTGATGCTTAAATTAAAGGTTTAATCAAGTCAAACTTTTAGCACGGATTGAGTGTTAGCAAATAGGTGTAAATAATAAAAGTAGTCCGGCTATCAGCGTTGTTATTCTCTGCAATAACGGGTCAAAATTTTGTAATCTGAGAATGACCGTGCGCCGGTTTTTGAATGAATAAAATTAGTGGCCTCTCGCCTATCCGGCCTATATATCTTAGCTTTTTTCCAATTAAAAAACTACTAACGGTGCTTAGTATTAAGCGTAGAGTAGATATACGTATACGTATGGTGGATGTTTGTTGCTTGTTTTAGGAATTAATCCAATGGGTGGTGGGGGAACCGAGAGGGGACGCAGGGCCACAGGGGAACAGCAAGGGGGAAACACCAGGAGGGAGAAAAACAGGGGGAGCGCGGGGGGGGGGGCCGGGGGGGGAGGAAACCGGGGGGGGGGAGGGGCCAAGGGGAGGGGGGGAGATATGGGGCCGCGAGAGACACGGGGGGGGGAGCCGGGGAAGGACGAATAAAACAGGCGAGGGGGGAGCAAAAGGAAGGGAAAAGGAGGGGGCCGGGGGCGGGGGAAGAAGCGGGAGGGGAAGAAACCGGGGGGGTATGGGAGGAGGGAGGGGGGGGGGGGGTATGTAAAGAATAAAAAAAGAGGGGGGGGGGGGGGGGGGGGGGGGGGGAGGGGGGGGGGGGCGGAGAGAGAGGGGATTATGTAGGGGGCGCGCGATAGCGCCCCCACATAATATGGGTGTAAAGGCGTCTGCGCGGCCCCCTGGAGACCGTGTTGGCCTGGTGCCAGCTAATTAGAGGCCCGGGAGTGGTAAAAAGGTTACCATCGTAAACAACTCGAGTAGTACTACAAGTACCACCATACTTTTGGTTCGAATTCGAAACTTCGAATTTTTGCACTAGGCGATAGTTACCGTGCGTTTGTTTTTTTTTTCTGAGTAAATAACGCTTATTGGAAATGCATTTTACGGCGAAGTGTTGGAACGATGTGGGCATTTTGGCACCATACTACTATTATATGTTGGTAGACAGGATCCCCCCATGCTACCTTTTTTTGGTCATTTTGGCACCTGGCCAATTTTGGCTCTGTGCCAAGGTCCCAAAGTCGGACTTTCGCTATTTTTCGCAAATTTTGGTCACACTTTTCTAGAACTGGGTAGAAGTTGGAGAGGTCTAGTATCTTTTGTTGAAAACTACCAGTAGGGGTGCATAAAGTAACGAGGGGGATTTTTTAATTTTGCTCCCTAGCTTTCAGGAGATGGGCTCAAACTTTGCATTTTTTTGGCCTGTTTGGGCGAAAAGTTTCTAAGTCCCACTTTTGCTAGAAATGGCCTAAAAGTCACTAAAAATAGCGTTTTTCGGCCTCGGGGTGGTTCCCACATATAGTAAATCGGGGTCGCTGAAAACGATGAGCATACTGCCGATACCGCTCGAAGTGACCACTGGTCAGCATGGCTCCCGTGGTTCCTCGCCCAGGGTCAAAGTTGGGAAAACTCAGTCTAAACAGCGTTTTTCGGCGTTTTGGTCGGGGGCATATATAGTAAATCGACTACGCTCGTTTCAATGGGCATATCGCCGAAACCGACGGAAGTGACCACTGGTCACTACAGCCTATGGGGCCTATTGACAACTGGTCAAACGGCTTAAACTGCTTTTTTCGGCGTTTTGGTCGGGGACATATATAGTAAATCGACTACGCTCGTTTCAACGGGCATATCGCCGAAACCGACGGAAGTGACCACTGGTCACTAATCTATTTTAGATATCGTCGAAACCGACGGAAGTGACCACTGGTCACTACAGCCTATGGGGCCTATTGACCACTGGTCAAACGGCTTAAACTGCTTTTTTCGGCGTTTTGGTCGGGGACATATATAGTAAATCGACTACGCTCGTTTCAATGGGCATATCGCCGAAACCGACGGAAGTGACCACTGGTCACTACAGCCTATGGGGCCTATTGACCACTGGTCAAACGGCCCAAAACAGCGTTTTTCGGCGTTTTGGTCGGGGGCATATATAGTAAATCGACTACGCTCGTTTCAATGGGCATATTGCCGAAACCGACGGAAGTGACCACTGGTCACTACAGCCTACGGGGCCTATTGACCACTGGTCAGACGGCCTAAAACTGCGTATTTCGGCGTTTTGGTCGGGGGCATATATAGTAAATCGACTACGCTCGTTTCAATGGGCATATCGCCGAAACCGACGGAAGTGACCACTGGTCACTACAGCCTATGGGGCCTATTGACCACTGGTCAAACGGCCTAAAACTGCGTTTTTCGGCGTTTTGGTCGGGGGCATATATAGTAAATCGACTACGCTCGTTTCAATGGGCATATCGCCGAAACCGACGGAAGTGACCACTGGTCACTACAGCCTATGGGGCCTATTGACCACTGGTCAAACAGCCCAAAACAGCGTTTTTCGGCGTTTTGGTCAGGGGCATATATAGTAAATCGACTACGCTCGTTTTAATGGGCATATTGCCGAAACCGACGGAAGTGACCACTGGTCACTACAGCCTACGGGGCCTATTGACCACTGGTCAGACGGCCTAAAACTGCGTATTTCGGCGTTTTGGTCGGGGGCATATATAGTAAATCGACTACGCTCGTTTCAATGGGAGTATCGCCGAAACCGACGGAAGTGACCACTGGTCACTACAGCCTATGGGGCCTATTGACCACTGGTCAAACGGCCCAAAACTGCGTTTTTCGGCGTTTTGGTAGGGGGCATATATAGTAAATCGACTACGCTCGTTTCAATGGGCATATTGCCGAAACCGACGGAAGTGACCACTGGTCACTACGGCCTAGGAGTGCTATTGACCACTGGTCAAACGGCCTAAAACTGCGTTTTTTGGCGTTTTGATCGGGGGCATATATAGTAAATCCACTACGCTCGTTTCAATGGGTATATTGCCGAAATCGAGGGAGTGACCAGTGGTCACTACGGTCTATGGGGCCTATTGACCAGTGGTCAAACCCCTTAAAACAGCGTTTTTCGGCGTTTTGTTGGGGGCATACATATGCATGTATATTGTAAATCGACTACGCTCGTTTAGCATGGCACTGTTCAAGCTCCTTGTATCCATTACCGCATTGCTGGAAAGGGATCCTTTAAAATGACAGAAGGACAAGAAATAAAAATGCTCCTCTGGAGCATGAAAAAGTAATATGGGTGATGGTGAGGTTGCAAAATCAAGAGAGGACTAGTTTTTAAAATGCTTAATATGGGGCTAGGTTAAAAAATAGAAGAGGACTAGGTTGTGAGCGAATTAATATGGGCACAGCTTCGCCGAACAACCCATATTCGCGGGATTTCACGTTTCGTCTTAGCTTAGAGCTATCAATGTCAGTCAATAAAAAATTTAAGCAGTTGAATACTCATCGAATATAGCTGTTTGCATGTACTGTTAGACTAGCTGTTAGGAATATATACATAAATTATCATCATTTTGTTGTGTTGAACTACCGCAGGCTCTACTACTAGGAGAGGTCTAAGGATATGATGCTAAAGCTATTGGTCCAAGTCTTGAGGAAATAGAAGATCGTGGGAGAGTCCTAAATTATTCTTGAATATAAATTTTCCGTATAAATGGATACGTAAAATGCGCTGGTTAGTATGAAGCACTTATCGAAGAAAACGTTTGCTAAAATAAAAGTTCGAATAAAGCTCGAGCACATACCGTAGCTGTAGATTATTTATGAACTATAAA
>JASAND010014805.1:0-19576 GCA_030248195.1 Trissonchulus latispiculum
AACTGATCGCTCGCAAACTTTGAGATCAGTTTGCTATTGTTCGCGAACTAGTCAGGGCTTCCGTAACTACGACTGTGGTCCACCCGGAACCTCAAATCAATTCCCTATCTAATTAGGCAAGTCAGTATAACTGTGTTTTTGGGATATAATTTAAATAGGCAAGATTGGCGAACGACTTTGCAGTGTCAATATAAAGGTTAAACGGGAACTTCAAGTTAGGCTTCGCAAGGTTCAACAAAACAGCTATTTGCAGTGAATTATTCTAATCACGCAAGTGGTTCAACGGTTAGTAATGAGGGCTCGTACAGACTAAGTCAAAAACAAGCGTGTGCATCTTTCACGGCCGAGATAGCAACTTACAAAATTCCCTTGACCCAGTGAAATCCAAAATTTGCATAAAGTATATAATTAATCAAGCAACGCACGTGCAACAGAGAAGACTGTGAGAACGGGAACTGACCAATCAGACAACTAAATAGTTCAACTCTATAGCAACGTGAAAATACACTCGAAGCTCTACTGGCCTATACCGTACAACAGCCCACACCGGGTAAAGAGAGACAAAAATCAGACGCAACCGTTCACTGGCAAAGTGAACCCCAAAACTGAAGTCCAATTGTCAGTCACCCTTTTCCCCAAGTTCCGTTCACGTGCAGTTCTGCTGTTTTCGGTTCTTTTGAAGTTTCCTTGAAAGTTCCCATTTCTATAGAAAAGAATATGCATACGTCATGATAAGCATGACGTATGGGTTTGCTCAAGGGCTCAGAGGTTCCCCAAATTTCTGTTTTAAGCCGGTTAACCCCAGCCCAAGAATTTGAACCGTCAAGTCGAAAAACACACAAATTATCGTGGCAACCCAAGCAAACAGAAACATACGATTAAGTGGGCATTCAAAGACATTTTTCATATTTCAAAACTATACAGAATTCCGACAGTGATAGTTAGTTAGTCAAACATTGTGCAAAGTATTAGGCCTACACAGTTGGACGCGGATCATTGAACATTGAAGGTAAGTTAGCACACAGTTAGAATTAGTCAATGCAAAGTTAACACACAAATAAATTAGAACAAGATCATAGCGTCAAGAGTTTGAATCAAAGGGTAAAAACACAAAACATAAAATTCAACCGTAGGAAACAAAGAGTCAAGAGTTTGAATCATAGGGTGAAAACACAACATTCAAGAAAACAAAACACAAAGACCCTTCACCTCTGCACCCACCGGGACTCCCAGCGCTCAGAGAACACTTCCTTTCCCCCTTTGCCTCATTGCAAAATTACAGCCCGATCGGCCCAGCCAATCTTGGGAGGGAGACAGGAGTCCGGAGAGTATTAAATAATAATAAATAAAGGACATACCCACATTAAAGGGTTGCCTTTTTGTGAAAAGGCGGCAGCCCAACCAATTGAACTACAGACATTTTATGCTGTTTAGGAGTTGCATATTTGTGCCAAACTTGGACTCAACTAAACCTTGCTTTCACTCTTCCTGCTATTGCCTTATTTACATACTTGCCATTCAATAATGAGTCCCTGCGTTGGCTGTTGGCCACAAATAAAGACGACAAGGCAAAGGTTCTGATTAAGAAAATTTTACAATTGAAAGGAGTTGACTGTAATCAAAAAATGGTGGAAGATATTCTGAGAAGACAGGTAAGTTCAGAAAGTGCAAGTGTTCTACAAGGCCCGCTCTATGTCTTCGTGCATGAGTACATTGAGAAATATTCGTTCAAATTTTGATTCGCACTCACCAACTCTACTTTAACTGACGATTTTAGTTCTACTGCTTTCATAACCAGTCATGCAAGACAACCCACACATGCTACAACCATACCATTTCCACTTCCATACTGAGAACATATATATAGAATGTTCACTTTTCCGTCCTTTTAAGTGCTGTTAGCGCACATTAAGCTATTGAACGATTTCGCGCTTTGAGTGCACAGTTTGGTTTGGATTATGCTGTATGTGACGGAAATTTAAACTAGTAGCATTGATTCATCTTCACATTTTCTTGTGGTTAAATGGCATAAAAGTCTCTTGTTAGTAAATTTGGATTAACACCATGTTGTGCTCATTTTCAAGGAATAAGCTAATCTTTTCTATATTCCAAACTACATTATGTGTTTCAGCAAAGAACGTCGAAACGGCTCAACTCCGTTGCACCCATCACCACAAACGCCAACGGTATCTGGACGATCGTCACTAATGGCAACCTGGCATCCAAAGCCATCTTGATGACCCTAATCTGGGGTACTAATCTAATAATCTACTACGGCCTAACAATCAATATTGAAAATCTGGGGGGTAACCAGTACCTAGTCTTTGCGCTAACTGCCCTTGCCGAGGTTCCGGCCACCCTCGTTGTTATCCTTACCAGTCGCATGGGCCGGATTGCTCCAATGGCAATCTGCCTTTCGCTGGCCGGCTTCACCAGCGCCATTGCAGCTGCCTTACCTTCACGGATGGTTTGGTTAATCATTGCGCTGAGTGTGATCTCCAAGATCTCTGCTGCGACAGCCTTTGATCTGGTCTACTTGGTTTCTGGCCTAATATTTCCGACGATCGTTAGAGCTTCTGGCATTGGCCTAACGTCAATGGCTGCTTCCCTCCTAAATGTTCCCACACCCTTTATTGTTTATTTGGCCGGATATCAGAAAATGCTGCCAATGCTTGTGTTTGGTGTCTTGGGAATTCTGGCCGGTTTCGGATGTTTATTTTTGTCCGAAACGTCCGGGGAAACAGTTATGGATACGGTGGAACAAAGTCGACGATATAAGATTAGCCTAAATACATTTTGGCAAAATGTGACCCTTAGCCAGTGGAGAAAGTCAAGATATTCCGATAAACCTCTGCCGATAGCACGAAAAGCTTCTGGGTTTAGTACCTCAGTAGATTCGACTGTATGAGCTTCTGAATTCAAAAAGTGAATTTATTTCTCAATTTGCGAAGGTACTGCGGGGTTCTTAAATGAAAATTGTGGAAGCCAAAAGAATCTTCAAAATATTTTCAATGATTCAATGAAGACAGATATTCGATGCGTCCTCAACGTTTACAACAAGTGCGCCCATCAGAAGGTTCTGACTGCACCATTCAGCGGATGAGACCCGTGAAAAACTTACGAACTGAATTCCTGGAAATTTTGAAAGCCTTAGCCCAGACGGCGTAATTCCTGTCGAGCCAGCCAGCTTTCGTGGAATTATCGGAAACATTAAGTTTTGCCAACAAGATTCCATCCGTAGAGATAAGATTGAGTTATTTCGAAACAGATTACAAAAAACCTTAGATTTGGGAGTGCGCGCACGTCTGAACTTAACTTATCCGATTTCCACGACCAGCTACCTGAAAATCATTAAACCGTTTGGTGATGTGGATTTATTTTTGACAAAATAAAAACAATAGGCAAAAATTATCAGATGCAAATCGAAATACATTTTCTGAGAAAATGAAGTAAGCGTTTGCTTGAAGACGCGCCAGTTAAAGCTATGATTCTATGAGTCAATTCTATTCTATTCTATGATTTTATGGATTAACATTAATGGTAACGTAAACTGTATTTGCTTTCATTATCAGTCCCAACAGTTGCCTTCGGTTGGAGCTGCACGATACGCTTCTTCCACGCAACCTTCAATACCGGCATATGCGCCTTCATCGAAGCATCTGCAACGCCACTATGAATCCTTACTACGTAACAACAAGGACCAGACAACTTCAGTCAATTGTATGCAAGCAGCACATTGCCTAAGTGACATAAAGCTGCTAGATATAGTCAATTCATATGAACCCCGGCTGGTTGAGATCAGCGTTATTAACTAGTCCGCACGTTCGGTGAGAGTACCAATTGGACAGGTCAGATTTAGGTTCAGTCACGACCTGGAGGGTCAACATTTCTGTCATACATTCACCTTTCAAATTAGTTCCCTTTCTGGTGAGCTGTAAGTTCCATAAATGCATCCAAGTAGTTCTTACTCAGCACTGTGCTAGATTGCAATACAGAACAAGCGACGTCTTTGCGGTGGGACTTTCTTTTAACTTACGTTGCAACAATTTGAGTGAAGCGTTTCCTAATTCATTCATTGTATTCATCCGCCGAATTCATCCGTGTATTCCCTGTCCGATCAGTACAACTCTGGACGAGCATTTCTGTAATATGAAAAAATAAAATGAAATTAAATATTAAATGGCGAATATATAACGCAGCATACGCAGCATAAAGTACACTACTACAGTTTTGCCACGCATAACTTATTCAGAAACTGCCTTGACCCTTAAAATGTGCAAAAATCTGAAAAACATCAGCATTGTACGTGTTAATCATATCAGAGATGTTAATGTCTGCTATGTATGGCTAAAGCTAGCAATGACTTGTTGAAGCCTGACTGAACGATGATGCAAAGAAGTCCATTCCAAATCTTCAATCTTGGTAACAAAGCAGGATACTGGTATACAATCGCCTTTTGTAAACTGTTTTGGATCTAATTGGTTTGGTATTACATCTGATAACAGATTAACAAAATTGAGGGTGAATAAATAATTAGCTGTCTACTATTAATTTGCACGACTGTAGGGGAAATTCCAGAGATCGGGACGAGGGGGTTCCAGAGATCGAAACGATTGGGCGTACACGAGACAACCGTAACAACATTTTTAAGGATTTAAATAGGGAAACAAACAACAAACTTGTAAAACGTGTGAACAAATTAGTAAAACTTGTGAGCAAATTCTTAATCTTGCAATTAAATTTGTAAAAATTGTGAACAAATTTAGGAAGTAAAGAATGTACCGAGGTTCAAGCAAAAGCTGCAAGATGGACAACGATTGTTCCGCTAGGCATTACCTTGAAAGAATTACAGCAGGCGACAGCGAAAGATGAAACACTGAGTAAAGTACAACAGTACCTTCGAGAATGATGGCCAAGAAACTTAGCCGAAGAGCTCGGATTGTATGCTTCGAAAAAAGTAGAACTTCCTATTATAAATGGTTAAGTTATTTGGAAACAACGGGTTGTGGTTCCGCGTGAGCGCAGGTCAAAGGCACTTGTGTGAGATGCACATGGGCCATATGGGAATCTCTGAGATGAATTTGAAATGCAAACTTGTGAGATTGCAAAAAACCTTCTAAACTTGTGAGCAAACTTGTAACACTTGTAAATCATCTAAGTTTTCAAGGAAAAATTACTGACAGTCTTCAGAAAACCACTCTACTGGAGAAGCAAGGGTACTTGTTGTTCTAAAAACCCAACACTGATTTAAATAACTACTCCTGCTGCTGATTGACAGCAATAACGCATCCATGCAAGCTGTGCAAGCAGCTGTAACTAAACTTAGCTAAACCTCCAGCTCTAGAACGTAAAAGTGTAGGATCGGCGAACACAAGATTCGTAGACACACAAACAATTCAAGCGAACCCCGTAAATGTTAATCAGACAAATCAAAATCTAGTCTTTATAAAAGTCAGTTGGAGGATCCTACTCAGCTGTTAGTACAGTATTCATAAATTTTTCGTAAGAATAAACTGTTTGTGAGTCCAAAAATATAAATTCTATTAGGAAACTGATAGCAGTTTTATTTGCCTAGCATTGGGAAAGTGGTGCTTGGTTTGACTAAAACTGATTAGAGTCTGATATAACAGAAAACTGGTGTCATCTAGAACTACGACAAAAGCACTCACCCTCATGGAGTAACTTAGACTCAGAAAAAAGGCTGATTTATTTTTCATTTATTTACAGCAACATCTACAGTTTTCGCACGTATACAATTCTAGGTCTACTCCGTCGTTGCGATCTATTGGGTGATTGTGATTGTGGTGATTGGCCTTCAAGGGTCTCCTTTTCATGCGTACTAACATAATATAATGTTTTTTCCAACTTACAGTTCACGGTTTTTCTTTATTTGGTTCAATTTTGTTACAGTATGTGTGCCCTCAGGAATTATCGGTACATAAGTCATCGGTCATACGTTGTATAGAATGGCTTATCTAATTTTATGCTCAAATGGCTTATCTAGATTCGGGGTACAATTTTGTTAAAGATTTTCGGAGTATCTAATAACATGATGGAGAAGAGTGCTTCGGGAAAACTAAATTTTAGAACACTAATCCTGTGGTGGATCAAACCCAAGAACGAACGAAGATAAGACGTATCACTATCACACCTCCGAACCGAAAAATTCCACTTAGTTAATGTGCAGACTGATGGAAGTATATCTACAGGTATCTCAGATTAACTAGTCCGTATATATTTCATTATGCAAATAAGCGACAGGTTAGTTGTGTAAGGTGTAAGGGAGGCAGGCATAGGAAAGATTGACAAGCCTGATATGGGAGTTCAGCTGATGGTCCTGTGGTGGTGTAGTGGGTTAGCACGTCTGTCCCGGGATCAGAAGGGCCGTGGTTGGAACCCCGGCTGGGCCAATTCTTTACTTTCAATTGTGAGTGAAAAGCTGAACCTCCCTCTTCCCTTCTCTCTTATAGGTCCTGGTTTTGTGGGTACGAGGCTGCCTGACGCCTCCCGCTCGGGCTTGTCCTTGGTTTCTTTTTGGCCCACCAGCCCTGGTAGAAGCGCTACAGTTGTCATTTGATTCACTGTTATTACTTTTTACTCAAAAGTTGGTTGTTTCCGACGAAAGCATCGTCAATTCTGATCATCAACATATTCCTTAGAGACAAAATTATCTGTTGCTCAAAATATTTGACTAATATTGCTGTAGAAGAATGTTTACATGTTTTGTCATCAATAATATTTTTGTCATTTAAGATGGTGACACACACCGAAAAGAATTGTTATCACCATCATTATACCTGGCTCCTTGTACCTTGCATCAGGCTAAAAACTGGAGTGCAGCATTGCTAAAGCATACGCCTGAATGCAGGATGCATAAAAATTGCTGGGTCTGCTACTTCTTCCCCAGATTAGTAAAATAGATTTCTATAACAAACAATTAAATTTGTTTTCTTTTTCACTTTGAAATAACGTAATTGACGTTCTTAGTCAAACATTTGACGCTTTCACTATTATTTGTAATTATGTTGTGCTAGAAACTTCCAGACTACGCAGTGACCTCACTGCTAATTTTAATGTATTCCTCGGAGAAATCTGTGTTTTCGCCTTCGTTATACTTAAACTGAACACTTCGATCTTCGCATGTTTATTTTGTCAAGTAGTTAGTAATGGACAGCAGCGCAAACTCAACTAACGGGACAATGTTTTGCCCTTCTTATCCCCGTCATTTGATTTCTGTGTTTTTCTTGATTTCTGGAAGCTTTGGATTTGTACTGAATTTGGTGACTGCAGTAGGAATTTGCAGGTGTAAGAGCTACACGTGGTGTACACGTTATCTATTGATTACCCAGAACGTCTGCAATTTAATGCAGTCTCTAGTCTACAGTGCGTATCTGGGACCAATCCTGGCCAGTGGTGTTGACTCTAGCTACTCCGAATCTACATTACCAAGACTTGGCATTGTTTTCTGGAGTTTCGAATCGCAGTTTCTCATGGCAGTTATTGCAGTGCAACGGTTTGCTACTGCTTGCATGAAATCTACAACCAAAAACATTTCCGCACAAGCTGGGATATTGCCCACGGTCATGGCTACTTCAGCGTGTGCTTGATGTCTTGGGGTGGTTGGAAGTTTAGTGCTTCGAATAGGATTGCAGTATTTGCACATCAGTTCCGCTCACTTGCTGTGATTGTAACGGTATCTACCACTGTTCTTTGTTATGTCGGGCTGCTACTGGTAACCTGGTGTGACAACAACCATTCGGCAGCTGCTGCCGTATCCACGGCGATTTCTCTGAGACGAAAGCTAGAACTTCATGTTACAGTGCAGGTCATGTTTCTGGCATCCCTAAGAGTTTGTCATATTGTGCTTGTTGATCAATGGCTGTTGAAGACTTCTAATAATCTTGAATGCTAGTTCTCCTGTTTGAATCATTGAAAATCGTAATTATGGTCAGCGATCCTTTGATATTGATTTCGTTTTCCAAAGAACTCAGAAAGAGCATAACCGAATTGTTTGCTAGAAAGCCTAAGAAGACGTTTGTTTCACTAATTAGAACCCATCATGTACATTAACGTTTTCTAGGCATCACATTTGTCTTTACCAACTGCATAATAAAATGTAAATGTTGTAGATATTGCAAATACTTAATGCGTACTAATAACTCTTTGCTATAATAATTGCAATGCCGAAAAATATGAAAACGAAAATTCGAAAGGTTCAAGGTAGAATAAGTTAAAATGAAATAAATAGTTTAGGTAAAATCCACCCTATGCTTATATGAAATATAATTTGTGAAACTTATATCATACAAATGAGTATGGCTTCACCGTCAAGAGTTGTTGGGTGGTAACTTGATCTAGCTGTTATACTTTAACAATTATTCCCTAAATAGGTTTTTCTTTCACGCAACACACAAAGAATTTAGCCCGAGACCGTCCAAACTATAAAAACTACATCGAGATATTACACATTACGTGAGGGGACCAAACCGAATTTAATCCCTTGTAAAGTAGAAAGTGTATTGCAACCAAGCTTTACCGAGCGAAAAGTGTGCATAAATGGAAACTTGGACTTGGGGCAGTTGACTCGCAAGCTGGTACTAGCCTGCGAGAGCTGGTGCTTAGTCGTCAAGTCCAATGTTTCATAAAACTTTTCGCTGAACTCGGCTAAATTAGCTAACGGTAACTCAACAAGCTAGCAGTAATAGCGCGAGTACTAAGGAAATACCCTTAATCATTAAAAGCTGCAACACATTCAAATCAAAGCGAAACGTCTCAATATTTGCAGACACCCAAGAAAAGCTTCGAAATAATGCTCCTCTTAGATGATATCGATTAAAACTGGAAAAAGCCACCAATTAATAATTATCACTTCATCAATTATCACATTAATTGTCACTTCTCTAATCAAAATAAGCTAGAGCCTTACGGAAGCTAATAACGTTCTAGCAAGGAAAAATAGTTTTATAGAACCCAATTGATGTGCTAGTGTTCCAACTGGACCAACGCGAGCAGCTGGACACGCAAGTCGAGTGCTAGGGGCCACTCAACTAGGAAGATTTTAAGCTACACTTGAGGTACTAGACTGGACAACTTGCATGAGGCTGGCTGTCGAGTCTAGTACTATCAACTTATTATGGAACCGGCTCCTGGTAGAGATGAGGATCAAGCCGGACAATGGAATCCTTGCCAGAGAAAAATTACGTAATCTAAACCAATGGTGATCAGGTGAATCAAAATTTAGACATGATTGCAAGATTGTGCCGAGAAGAGTATACTGCAAAATACTTCAATATCAAATCCCTCTGAAAATTCGCCCTTAGCGATCTTTACAGAGCATATAAGTGGAATACCAATACCTGAATAATTTAGCAATTGGTAAATAAAGACCAAGCTGAAAAACTTTGGAAACTCTGAAATTTAATATAGGAAACGGTGGAAATATTAAAAGAGCAACCATTAATTTCACAAAGAAAATAAATCAGGAACTTTTTACTTACAAAACTAAATAAATTACATATAAACTACAAGGACATTCGACATAAGACATTCGAGTAGAACCGACATAACCCGAGTTCCATTCGCAGTTGGAAACGATTTTTTAATTTTATAAAGAAGGCTATATCTGAGAAAGAAGATACATATATGTACTCCTTTTAGTACAGGTATTGGTATATATGTCATGATCCTGGACTTTAGTTGAGTTATTTATGGAACGTGGACTGTAAGACTTTACAAAATCTTAGCAACAATAAAACTTTAGGATATTTCAAAAGAAATAATTGAAAGATGATTGAAAATTTACTTAGTTTCTAAGCTTGTACTGATGCTGACTTGAAATATCTGATACAAATTACATTTGACAACAAAATATCGAGGCTACGAACATTTACCACAGTCGTTATGATTCTGCTACTCTACAGCAGGGCCTCCACAACAAATAAGTAATATTCCGGCAACTACTGTTTGAGAACCACTATCAACTAGTGTTGACGGCTGGCCGCAAGTCGGCTACCTCAGCGACACTCCACATTTAGAATTAAAGTTGCATAAAACCTATTGGGGAAACGTACACTATTCTCTCACAGTTTGAAGAAAAGTATTAGATGTATAAATCTCCGGAATTTATACTGATTTCTTGAGGAACTCCATTTGGTCTTAAATTTTGTTTATTTTTGGTTGAAGTTTTTTCGACCTTCACAAGACACAGTCATGTATATGTATTATAACAAGGCTTTATGGACGGAATCAAAAATCAAATTCGTCAAAATATCCTGATTTTTCGGTCCTCAAACAACTTTAACTTTCACAGGAACTAAAGTTTATTTCGTGCAGCCCGGTATGATTAAAGAAGGTTTGCAATAATCCGATCATACAATGACTATTTGCTGTACGAGTAAATATTAAGAAAACTAATACAAGTTTCAATGAAAATAAACTAAATTCAATAGCTGAACTATTTTTTGAACTATACTTTGAACTATTAGCTGAACTATTTTTGATTCAACAACTAGCCGAACTTGATTTTTGGATGTTAAAAGTTTAAGCCCGAGACTGTTGATCAGCACAAGAATTTTAAAGCATCAGCTGCAGTCTTTGACGTCAGAATACCGCTGATGCTGCTGACAGAGTGCATTACAGATCACCTGCTGAGAACATGTATCTGGTGGAAAATTCATGCATAAAAATCATCACCTACATCGAATAGGGATCAAATGTTCAACGAAGTGTAAAATAGGATTGACTTTCTGCAGCGAAGCGATGCTCATAAATCTGTCTGCCGCAAGGTAGACTACACACTGAGTTTCAAGCCCAAGAACAGGTCCGAATTATCCTTGAATTCTTAATACCAAATAGACCATTGTTTTTATGCTAATTATAGAGAGAATGCCGTGTAGTAAACCCTTATCGTTATACACCATATACGCATGTTTCTACAAACTCAATAAAAACGTGTTAAGTTAAAAAGAAGGTTCAAGGGTTCAAGGGTTCAAGGGCTCAAGGGTTCAAGAAAAATATTAAGTTTGACTTAAGTTTTGTTCATCTGTTGTAATGCTTTTTGGTTGTCGGTTGTGACTACTTTGTTCGCTTGGCTAGCTTAAGTAGTTTGCAGTCTGTCTTAAGGTGCTGGTTTCCTTTCGGGTATTTTTGACTCCTACGGCTTTAATCCTTTACGCAAAGGGCTAAAACTTACGAAATAACCTATTTCCGTGCTCCTTAGCATGTTAGAACCAGTCCCGTATTCTTAGGCCAAAAGATAAGAAAGTTTTGGTTTTTGGCCTTAAGCTCCCAGTAGGTAGACAAGACACGGGATTGGGTGGTATGGCTGGAAAGAGGACTCGAAAATGAACATTTTTGCTCTTACAACCTTTGAGCTATCTCCAGTGGTTAAGTCAGTATAAGCAAAAAACTGTTTTTAGGGTCAAAAAATGGCCATTTTCGAGGAAATCAGGTTTTTCAAAATTACTGCCACATGTTAAGGACAAAATTGGTTTAGTTATACTCAATCGATACATCGTCCAAATGCGCATTTTATGAATGCCTATTAGCCGGACTTTATTGCTTTCAGCTAGAGATCTGGCCGAAAAACCATTTTGGCAAAACTGCGATTATTTTGTTTCGAACATCGATTTCTCAAAAACTACTTGACGGATTCCGGAGATTTTCGGCAAAATCAAAATTCGCACTTCTGCGGAGGGTCGTTTTTCTTGGTTTGGGCTAAAACATACTGAGTAGCAAGAAAACTCAATGCGAAGTTGCAAAATTTCGTGTTACTGTGCATTTGGCCGATTTTCTCGAACGTTAAGACCTGCTGAGCCAAATCCAAAAAACGACCCTCGGCCCATATGTCCTTCATATCGTGGCACAAAAAGAACTTTTGGCCGATTCTTCAGTTTTGAGAAATGTATGTTCAAAAACTTTTGGTCTATATTCATCCTGTTAGATGTCAGCTTGTCAGAAAATTTCTGCTATTTTTTTGCTAATTTTGACAGTTCTGAAAGCCCATGTGAATGTACAGATAATAGGCTTTAAAACGATGTATAAAGCTCTTTGCAACTCCCAAAATTGCGAAAGTTATAGCGTTTCAAAAAATCACCACAAAAGCACTGCACAAAAGGATACCACCACCTTAAATTATATTGTGAAGTTTGACTATACTAATCTTAATAAAAACGTTGCTGTCTGACTTTTATTCCCTAGGGTAAGACTAAATTACAGGTAACAACAGTGGTGTGTGACGCTGGAGCAATGTTCGGCCTGACCAACTAGAAATCGATAGAAAGATTACAACGGTTTATTGTACTTTAAAACAAGATCTTGACGACAAGATTAGAGCAAAACATTAATTTTAAGGACGAGTATAAACTTTATCAAAACACAAAATACTGACAAAAACGCCCGGCCGGAGCCGACTATGCGACAGAAGTAATCTAACCAAAACTCACACCAATCTCCCCGATTCGGACCCAACCACTTGCTGTCAATCTTACACCCACACTGACTCCTGAGCAACCCAACATGGAGGAATACAACTATTAGCTATCGAACCTACGAATTTAGACAAGAATGATACGAAACGATTGAGCGTTCAACAAATGAAATGTTATTTTCACTTAGGCTTAGAATCTCAAGTATAATTTATATCTTTCCCGTCGGTGCTAACTTCACAATATTTATACGGCCTCTACAGGTTATGGGCCCAGGACTGCAATGACTGAAAAAGCACAGATTTTTCCCCTGAATGACAGTAACTATGCAACTTGGGCCATTCAATGTAGAATGTCCCTGCTTAATTAAAACCTATGGGGGTTTATCGACGAAACAGAGGAACAGCCAGCCAATGCCCGGGTCTTGCAGATTATCAAAAGCGCAAGAATAAAGCTCTGGCTATCACAGTGTTAGCCATTGATCCAAAGCTTTTGTACCTGGTTCCCGATCCCGTCTGTCCAAAACTGGCTTGGGATAAACTTGCTGGACATTTCCAAAAGAAAACGTGGTCAAATAAGCTGTCGCTGAAGCAAAAGCTAAATAATTTGAAGCTGGTGATTCGGCATCTGAACATTTGAAAAAAATGACTGAACTTTTTAGTCAGCTGGCTGTGATTGGGGGTCCGATGGAGGAAGAAGACAAGCTTGTCACGGTACTAGTTAGTTTGCCTGACAGCTTTGACGTTCTTGTTACAGCTCTGGAAGCTATTCTAGATACTTTGTCAATGGAGACTCTAAACGAAAGATTATTGCATGAGGAGCAAAAGCAAAAGGTCATTAGCGAAGCATCATCGCTTGAGGAGACTGCGTTTGCCTCTTCCAAAGTCAAGGCAACAAATATTACATGTCATTTCTGTAGAAAAGTCGGGCATATCAGAAAAGAGTGTTATACTTGGTTGGCGAGACAAAGGCAGAAAGAAAGAAGTGGGCAAAGGTAAATTGAAGGTTGCTGCAGCGAACAAGGCTGGAACAGATTCTGATGGTGATCACTCAGTCTTCAGTACTTTTCTGAGTGCACACAGATCTGCTCCAGATACGTGACTCATTGACTCTAGAGCTTCAAATCAGATGGCAAACTGTAAAAACAATTTTATTAGCCTAAAGTTTCTGAATAAACCAGAAGCTATTACTTTGGGCGACGGCCGCAAGGTATCCGCTGTCGGAAAAGGCAATGTGTTTTTGAACGTTAAGCTGGAAAATTCCATCAAACCACAAACCCGCCCAAACGTTTTGTATGTCCCAGATTTATCATATAATCTGTTCAGTATCAAAGACAGGAAAAGAAAGCAAGCTTATTAAAGACAAGTGCTTCATCTCAGATTTTGCAGGAAACAAACGGGCTACCGGAACTTTATTTGAAAACTTGTACTTTTTGGATGTAGCTTCCACTCTGTGTTGCAGCAGTTTAGAAGCTAACGTTTCGGATAAAGAGAACAATGCAATGTTATGGCACAAACGTTTTGGGCACCTGGGGGTTAAGAACTTACACCTTGTCCACGATTTGACTGTTGGTATTAAAGGTGATTTATCTAACATTCCTTTCTGTGGGGACTGTGTTGCGGGAAAGATAACACGTCAAATCTTTCCTAAAGGTCAGGCTAGGTCCCACTAGGCAAGGTCCCACTAGGCACACTCTATGTTATCTGAGCGTAAAGTATGCTCTGCTCGCTAACCGGCTAATTCCAAATTAGACCCTAGTGACAGTGGCAAATTAGACCCGCAACTCAGTACCTGCCAAAACGGGGTACTTTCGCTGGGGGCTGGGCTGATGTTTACGTGCTTGCTCGAAAACACAAGCAGTGCGTTAGCGAATATTGTGCCTGCTTCAAGGTCGAAACGAAAAGCATAGCTCATAACACAGAGTGTGAGTGTACCTTGTGACATACTCTTATATTATGTACTCTTTGTCCCAAGCAATGACATATATACAAAAATATGGTTTGCATAAAATCGGACAAACATTCAATAATTTTACTTTTTTTATTAGGTTTTGTTAAATACGGTTAAACAATATTTCACCCTAACAAATGATGATACCTGTTGTGTAGAACGCTTAGTTTCGAATGCTGAGTCATTAGTAAGTAATTGGTGTTATGTAGTCATTGTTGGTCTAAAATTTGTTGCCATGCAGTCGGCCTCATAATGCCGTTTATGTATTAGATGTGTGTTTATCATCATCATCATCATCATCATCATCATAATTAAAGCCCATGTAAGTCTTTTAATAAATACATAATGTCTCTGATTGTCTACTAGGGTAGGCTTCAGTTAGGGTCTTCATTTTTTATTCCGCCGGAGGCGGAATCTTTGTAATGACTCGACCCCTTTCGCAGTGTAAAATTGTTGCGACTGCTGCACTAATCCCTATCTTCGACACGTAATTCTAGTAGCATCAGTTTTTTTCGGTGGTGGGGGCCTGGAAAAAAGCATGTTGACAAAGAATTTGCTGAAATGAATTTTCGATGCAAGGACCTTGTTTTAAATGATCTTCGTTTTTAAGCGGATTTGAAACGTTTTTCAATTGTCAAATTTAATGATGTCCTCCCCTATTGTCTTTCCTTGAAACAAACACAATGCCCCCCTCTTGACAAATTCACAATTGCGAAAATTTAGATTTAATGTACAAATATGCAAATTAACCAGCACTCCGAGTATTAGACGAACAGTCTGCTCGCCAGAAAACGGTGCCTTTCAAAATTTGGCCAAAACTTGGGAGTCGGAACCAAATTTAATGTAATTTTTATATCAACCATGATACATCATCTGAGCAGGGGTTGAAGTGTGTCAAACAAGGATTCAAACAAACAGCAGTCACTTTGCTCAGACAATTTTCCCAATCAATTTCACAAAACCTTAAATTTATTTTCGTAAAATATACTCCAGCGAAACTTTCCATAGCGTCGCTACAGTAAAAATATATAGTTGATCAATTTTCAGCCAACTATTAGTTTTTACAAACACGAAATGAAAAGTAGAACTGTGTTGTCCATTGGTGTTGGGCGGGCGCCTTAGTCGTCCCAGAGTGGCCAGGAGGTGCACCGACCTCACCAGTGCCTTCTCCCCTGCCTAGACAAGGCCAGTGACAGTTACATCATATCTTTGTTCATTATTGTATAAACTTAATTGGAATGAATTCTTTTTCTTTTTAAGATCCAAGCATAGGACATTGCAGGCAGGCAGCGAACGCCCCTGAAATGCCGGAATCTGGAGTGGGGGAGCGACCCCTCAGGGGGCTCCAGGTCTGGGGATTCCTCCCCAAGGCAAATGTATGATCCATAGTGCACAATTGCACTATATATAGTGCATATATTAGAAGATATTTCTTATATATGTATGTTAGAAGAAGAGTAAGGCATTATCTCCATTGCACTGCGTAACTGTGCTCCACCAATAAAACGCGAGTGTTCACCTGTTTGGTGTGATGGTTACTAAACAGAGGTCCCCGTTTGGGGAATGGGGGGTCTTCAAAACGGGCTCATGTACTGTAGGTAGAATCTGATAGGGTGTTGGCTGCCTCCCCGCCAAAACTGGATCATATGAACTCCTATGTTCTTCACAAAGCTACAGCGGAATATTACCCCTTTTAGGGGTTACTTGTTTCTGCTGTCGTTGCACACTGGTTTAGCAGCGAGTTACCTGCAATAGATTTTTGCCTCTTTAATTGCTGATTTACTACCGGACAGTAAAGGCCAGTTCACACTACGCAACTTTAGGGCAACCTAAGTGAAGCAACTTGGTTGCTTCAATCAAGTTGCCAGGCCGGACACTGGGCATTAGTTGTTAGTAATAAAGTAATATAATGACCGATCAATAGCTTAACATATTTATTGTAAACATAGCGCATTTATGTAGTACAATGTATATACTCCATAAAATGTGTTCTTCGTAATTTCATTGCTGTGTAATCCAACCAAATTTCCACCACGTTGACGACTCATACAATCAACAGGAAACATTTCAACACCACATTTCAGACTGCATGTGTTCTCTGGTGAATCTAAACAGAATAAACAAAACACTCTACTTACAACAATACCCACTTGCAACTACTCTTTATCACTGGAACAATATCTATACTACCATTAACATATTTATTGTAAACATTGCGCATTTATGTAGTACAATGTATATACTCCATGAAATGTGTTCTTCCAACAAAACAAAACACATTTAAAAACAGTCATAACTGCACATAAGTTTCACAAAACACAGTTTATTACCTAACTGTGTAACTAACCTAAACAAAACAAACAATAAATCGATGTATTCCAAATAAAACATCGGTACATTGTTACTTCTACAATCAACCAACAGAACAAAACACATTTAAAAACAGTCATAACTGCACACAAGTTTCACAAAACACAGTTTATTACCAAAACGTAGTCTACTTTAAAAATTACAACTGCGCATGCATTCACAGAAAATACTTTTCTAAAAAAACACTTCTTAATCTATTAATTTTCCACAAAGAAACCACAATATTTCCAACAAGCTAAAAACACTAATTTAACCGCGCAAACAACCTAGGACATATGTTTCACAAAAAAACAGTTTATTACCAAAACGTACTGTACTTGAAAAATTACAACTGCACATGCATTGACAAAAACACTTTTGTAAAAAAGATACATCTTAGTGTACTTCTTTTCCACAAACAAACCACTATATTTCTAACAATATAAAACAGTAAACACTACTACATCTTACTATAACCAACATCAACAATTTCATATAGTACAGTGCTACAGTCATAAGTAGACATATGCTTTACAAAAAACAGTTTACTACCAAAACGTACTCTACTTCACAAATTACAACTGCACATACATTGACAAAAACACTATATAGTACAGTGCTACAGTCATAAGTAGACATACGCTTCACAAAAAACAGTTTATTACCAAAACCTACTCTACTACACAAATTACAACTGCACATACATTGACGAAAACACTTTTGTAAAACAATACTTCTTAATCTATTTATTTTCGACAAAGAAACCACCACCAAACTACAACACTACTAATAAACAATACCCAATTAAAACACACCCTTTTACATCAGCCAAAAAACCCACTTGATGTCTCTGTTTGCATATGGGCACATAACACACTGCCACGTAAAACTCATGGGCACACCATCATTCCTACCTTAATTACGAATGGGCACATGAATCGCTTACCAAAAAGTTTCTGCAACCAAGTTGCCGCAATCGAGATTGGGGCGATTTCTAGCGTCAACTAGACGTTGTTTGGTCAATACAAATTATAAAAATTCGAAATTAAAAAATTAAAAATTAGAATTCCTGCATATGCTAGTTTGTTGCTTCAGTTAGTTAGATCAACCGTTTGTGCAAGTTGCTGCAACTTTTTCATGTGCCAACTGAAGTTGTGGCAACGACGTTGCTCCAAAGGTGCCTAGTGTGAACTGGGTACTGGTTTCCTTTCGGGAATTTTTGACTCATACGGCTTTAATCCTTTACGTAAATAGCTAAAACTTACGAAATAAGCTATTTCCGTGCTGTTTAACATTCTGGGACCAGTCTCGTATTTTTACGCCAAAAGATAAGAAAGTTTAGGTTTTTGGCCTTAGGCTCCCAGTAATTAGAGAAGACACGGGATTGCTTGTTATGGCTGGAAAGAGGACACGAAAATGAACATTTTTGCTTTTACAACCGTTGAGCTATCTCCAGTGGTTAAGTCAGTATAAGCAAAAAACTGTTTTTTGGGTCAAAAAATGGCCATTTTCGAGGAAATCAAATCAGTATTTTCAAAATTACTGCCACATGTTAAAAACAAAGTTGACTTATTTATACTCAATCGATACAGCGTCTAAATGCACATTTTATGAATGCTTATTAGCCGAACTTTATTGCTTTAAGCTAGAGATTTGGCCGAAAAACCATTTTGGGGAAACTGCGATTATTTTGTTTAGAACATCGATTTCTCAAAAACTGCTTGACGGATTCCGGAGATTTTTGGCAGAATTGAAATTCGTACTTCTGCGGAGGGACGTTTTTCTTGATCTGAGCTAAAACGCCCAGCTCCAGTTGCGAGAAAACTGAATACAAAGTTGCGAAATTTCGTGTCGCCGCACATTTGCCGGATTTTCTGGAGTATTGAGGCTTGTTGAGCCAAATCCAAAAAAACGTCCCTCGGCCCACACGTCCTCTGTATGATAGCACAAGAAACAATTTTCGCCGATTACTCAGTTTTGAGAAATCGATGTTCAAAAATGTTTGGTCTATATTCGTCGTGTTAGATGTCAGCAAGTCTGAAAATTTCTGCCACGATTGTGCTAATTTTGCTAGTTTCGTAAGCTCATGTGAATCTAAAGATAATAAGCTTTAAAACGATGTATAAAGCTCTTTCCAAATCCTAAAATTGCGAAAGTTATAGTGTTTCAAAAAAATCACCACAAAAGCACTGCACAAAAGGATACCACCACCTTAAGCTGTTAGTTAAAACAGTTTTATTGAAGTCACAGAATGTTATAGCAACAGCTGCAACATACGGGTTTAGGCAAAATATAGGGTTTACTGCATCAATTTGATATCCTAACTTCTGGGTCATGTTGTAAGTTTTCTTTGTCGTCATGTTTACGGCAATCTTTGCGATCCTGTTTCTGTGTTTTGTGTTCAGAGATCTGAGAAGGACGCACATCTAGCGCAGACGAATAGAAACAAAATTGCGCACATTCTGCTTGTTATTGTCTACGTAGGCGTGTTTTCAATCTGATTCCTAACAACGAAACTCGTACATCAATTCCTTTACTTTGTTGTTGACAGTCTTTCTTGTTTGGGGTTTATTAAACTCTCTTTCTTTGCCAGCCTCATTTTCCCTTTCGGGTTTATAAACTTACTGTAATTTCTATACAGATTAGATAATTTCAAGCAAACAACAACTATGCCAACGATTATAGACTGTATTGTAAGTTAGCCAGCTACAGTAGTTGGATGTTACAGTACCTGTTCCTTCTTGTGGGGGGTCCACCGTGAAAAATTCTGGGTGACGGATTTTGTTCATTTTCACACATTAATTAGCCACATATATCATGGATATCAAGTTTAGATTTTTAGTTGTTTCGTT
>JASAND010014806.1:0-25511 GCA_030248195.1 Trissonchulus latispiculum
CACAAGGCAATGAAACATTTCTATTTAAACACAACAAACAAAGTACGAACTCTCAAAGTCTAGGGTAAAATCTCAACCAATATTCTGCTTTTCGCACTTTAACACTTTTCAGTACATACGTTTCTGAAATAAATATTTACTGTCAAAGCAGAAAGTTGAATCATTTTGTTAATTCGGATTCGTCGATTCCACATCCAAAGCTTGTATTATTATGACTACATATTAAAGGGATTTTTGCACTTTCAATTTATGACCATTTTGCCATCACAATGTTCAATGGTAATTAAATCAGAGTGAGTTGCCTAAGCTTCAGTCGCTACTTCATCCATCCCTACATGCAAAGTTTTAACCTAATCGGCCAACATTATCAAAACGTAGAGTCGGAACTGGGTGGCATAGGGATTAAAGGGTTGGCTGTTTTGTTAAACGCGGTAACCAAATAAACTTATGCTTGCTCAAAGTTAAATTAGGGCAGAGTAGGGCACGTAGGGCACGGTAGGGGTTAGATTAGTCAAATGTTTTGAAGTGCTCAATTCTTGTATTGTTACAGATCATTCATAATTTACGTAAGTACTCATATGAAACTGTGTGGCTGGCATTCCCCTTTTCCACCAAACCTTGGTAGACAGAGACTGCTTACATAGTGAAGCCAGAGGCAAATCATCTTGCGTATTCAGACATAAAACATATCTCCAAAATTTGGTCAATTTTGGATGTGGCTTTTACGAGAAAATAAAAAACAGATTTTATAACTTTTTCATTGTCTGCTTTAGTTTTCGGAATTTCCAGTGCTTTCAGTCCGCTCTATAGTGTTCTTTGTTTACACATAAGTAGCAAAATGATAGCCTCATAAACTGAATGAATTTAATTTTCAAATAAATTGTTACTTAACATATTGTGTGCAAACGGTCAACGGAAATCAGCCATAATGTAAAGCCATCTGTAGCTTTTGATTGAAACCACATACCGAAGAGATATGTATATAATGTTAAAGCACCTTTTGTGCTCCTTCCTTTGATAGAGTCAAATTTATCAAATGAAACTTACATGAAATTTTGATTATTTGCGCATGTGCAAATCCACGATGGTAGCCAGCCAATTATGCGTTCTCTGGCACAGTAAGTTTGTGCAAACCCGAAAGTTTTGTTAAAATTAGTACATTCACACCAAGGGCCTTTTCAAGAAAGGGTAGAGTAGAGTAGAGTAGAGTTAAAAGTAACAGTTTTAACTCGCTTTAACTCCACTCAAGCTGGAGTTTTCCTCTTTTAACTCTTTCATGAAAAGGATCGAGTTAGTTTTAACTCTACTCTACCCTTTCTTGAAAAGGCCCCAGGATTCAGTAGAAAATCCCGCTAGTGGTGCTACCACCTTGAGGTGGTGCTTCCTTTTGGGCACATATTATTGGTTGACGGTTCAAATCAAGACAAAATTTGATGAAACGTTCCAAAATGAGTTCTTTTAGGGAAGCGTGTCAAAAATAAAATCGTGTACATGATAAAATTTACACGATTCTTGACACGTTTTCAATAAAACTTACACGATTTCTGAACGTTTTGTTTTGTGGTAATGTTTTGGCTTCACTTTCTTGTTTTGAAAATAACCAGCTGCTGGCTAAATTTGATACAGAAACATGAATATATGAGCTTTAGCTTCTGTGCTGTTATTACGGCACTGACTTAAAGCACAGTTTTGGAAAAACTTCAAAAGTTGACATCAAATATACCGCTTACACGATTTCTACACGAACTAAAACGTGTAAATAAATCGTGTACACGCTAAATTTTAACCTTAATTTTGACACGATTCCTAATATTCTAACACCCGCCGCGTAATCCCGCTTCAAAACTTTGACGTCTCCGTTCAGGGCAGTTTTTGCCAATTTTTGACATTTAGGCAGTAGCTGCATAGCTATAATTGTATGCATTCGAAAGATCTTGTTGAGCTATACATTTTGCTTTTTGAAGCACCTTCCCAGCTTTTTTCTACAGTGAGATATAGCTGATTTAACCCTTTAAAGGTCACATTTTAGTTTCGTCGAGGAAAAAAATCATTTTGCTCATGAATGTGCTAGTTCTGGTCCTCTATTAACAAATGTGTTGTTTAATTTTAGTTTGGTATTGTAGGAGTGAAGTTACAATCCATATCTCTTGAGATATGCTGACCATAAAATAACACAAATTTTACTGAAAATTAATATTATGCAATATATGCAGGAATGTTGCAATGTGCAACAGGAATATTCTGGACGAAAACAATGATTTGGAATGTGCCTTAGATGAGAAAATACTGATGAAAACCAAAAAATCTTCACGAAAATAATCTAATAGGGTTGTACAAAATGGGTGTAAAATAAAATAAGACAATTCGAACATTGTGACTGATTGAAACCGTTTTAAATTGATGAGCTCCTTTTTAGGCATTGAACACATAATTAAACACCTATTATATTGAGCAAATCACTTCAGATGGCATCTGATCAGCCGTGGTCTGGCCGGCCTGTTGGCAGACGGCCTGTGGGCACCCAACCGGTTGTCGGCAGGTCATGGACCCGAATAGTGGTTCTTATGGCTACTGCCACTTAAATTACAACTAAATGAATTGATTTTGATGTGCTTGTTGCGCGCATGGTAACTGCTGTTATACTTTATATCTTACCACATACTGTAATAATCGCTAAAATGTGACGACATAGCTGCGGTAGTGGCGGTGAAGTAAAAAATCAACGAATTTCTCAAGTTTTCGTGCAAATTTCATCAATCAAAATAAAATAAAAGTAGAACTCTTCCGCTATTAAAATTCACTTCATGAACACCGATTTAAATTAACTTGCATTTACATCTGATTGTTATATTTGTGTAATAAAATTAGTTTCTCATAAAAACTGAATTTAGTCAATTCTTTCTAATCAGTAAATTGGTTGCAATAAAGATGCTTGAATCGATTTCTAAAATTATGCAACAATACATGAACGATAGGAGCGATATTTCAAGACACTTTAAATCAATATATATATAGTTCAAGACGTTTCAACAATCAACAGTCAGCCGCCGCCCGGATCCAGTCATACACTGCTGGCTTCACCAGCCAACGGTCGATCGAAGTAACATGGCTCTGGTAGTCGGCCACAGGTCGGGTTTAGCCAACTGCTCAGTTGCTATAGCTTCGTCATCAAACCGGGTAATTCAAAATTGGGTGGTTCCTAAGAAATGGACCCTTATGACTCCGAATTTGCATACAGAATGACTGGTTAAAAACGGAAAAGCTGAATTTAAACACAAATTAAGGCTGCACATATGTTTACTTTACTTCTATGTGAGTTGTAACAACCATTTCAAACAAGAAATAATGATTGATTAAAATTTTATTTGGAAAATTAGTTCGGAGTGCAATCAATATTGCACTACCATGAGTGGTCATCATATCTTATGAGATATGACAAGAAAAATGACATAAGAAAAAAGTCTACGACTGGCAGAATTTTTTCAAGCATATGCACAGATACAACAATGATTGACGTACCCACATGAATTTTTCTAGCCCGCTTATCCCTCTCTCTTGCTCTTATTATCATGCTATAAATTATCAGTTTTCCACCTTGCAGAATGCTCATCGATAATCTCTCTGTATTTTACTGAGATTGGTGCATTTCTTAACAGACTACCATATTTCAACCAATCATAGTCTTGTTTATTGTTTGCTGAAAGATGATTGGTTGTGACAACAGGCGGAGCGTAGCACAGCCCGTTAAAGTTGCATATCTCAGGAGATATAGAAACCCATAAAGGGTTAATTATTTTGGAGTTAAAAACTGATCATTTTTGCAGAAATTAAATAATCTACCATTTCTTGAGCTCGCAAGCCGTAAAATTAAACAAAGGGTGTCAATTTGAAGGTCTCGTCGAGGCCGATTATCCGTGATGTTATCATCTTCTAACTGCTATTCCGTACGCTGTAATCTTAAAAAATGTAGTTTTTGCAAAAACATGACCAAATTTTTCCAGCGATTGTGGAGCATTCACTATGCAAGCTACAGTGTTGCCACTTACTGGACGTGTTTTACACAAAAATATCCAGGGTCTCTTTTTTAGTTGCCCCGATTGCTGCTTTCTAGCTAAAGTGGTCGCTTGCCAAAGTTGATATGGAGGCAAAATCCGTGTTGCGCTTACATTTCAGCTAATAACGAAGAGCGGTTTCATAATGATTAAAAAAAGGGACCCCAGCTATTTAATAGTGGAATCGAATGATGTGGCTGATGCCTCATGAAAAATTTACTTTAGTCTGCAAAAAATCTGGAAGATTAAATTATTTCGAAAATCCAGTTAAATAGATCCCGAAAACCGAAGTTAGTTCCATTGCATTCACTAAAAAGAGAAAGGCTTAAGCTTCATTTTGATATGAAAATGGCTTCTTAACTCCAAGGAATGAATGAGTAATAAGGGTTCAAAGTTGATGTCTCTAAAAGGAATCACCACCTTTAGGGAGGCGATTGCATTACCGGAAACGGTTCGCCTGAATCTAGTTTGCAGGCAATCAGTTCAAACTTTCCGCAATGGTAGCTGATGTTAAATACTAGAAATTTGCAGGATTTCAAGAATCCAGTGCTTGGCTTGAGACTTACACAACAGGGATAAATCGAATTCTCCAAGCGGTGTCATTCATTAGCGGTTGAACGAAATTAGCTCAAATTTTGTACAAACGCATAAGGAAACCGAATGCACTTGCAATTTTTCAGTTTTTCAATTTAGACAATTTTGAAAATTTTAGTCATGTTCAAAAATTTTGAGAATCAATAAGTAAAAGGTATATGCGATTTAAATAAAAACTAAAAATTGCCCGTGCATATTAATTCTTAAATAAATCTACATGCAAAACTTGAGTGACTTGAGCTGGAGCATTTATATATGAGAAAATTAATTTGGAAAATTTGGCACTAATCGCTCCTGTTTTGAGCATTTATTTTTATGCTTAAAGTAGAATAGTATATTTCATAAAATAATAAAAAATTCACGCAAAAGTATCATAAATAGTCGAACTTTTCGAACGATTAGGCTTTACTTGGCCATACGCAATGTGAATGGTCAACGTAAATTTGCCATATATTCAACTTTTACGGCAAGTAGAAGAGATATATACATCTTTGTAAAGCTCTTTTTAAGCTCTTCCAGATATGTGGTAGAATGTGTCGTATGGAGTTTGCACAAAATTTCGATTTCATAAGCCATAATGGCAGCTACCCAAGTACATGGTCTCAGTAGCCGAAATTTTGTAAAAAATGCGCCACCAACAAAAGTTCAGTTGGAATTTCTTTAAAATTAGGTAATTGATCCAAATTTTACATCCATAATTCCCGATAGTGCAAGTGCCCCCGTAAATAAGCTTAATTGTCCATTTATTACCTAAGCTAAAGTTCATCATAGATGCAGTACAGTATTAATTTTACTTCTGGCGGGCTGAACTACTTCCATATTTAATGCTCGTCTGCGATATGCTTTATCGTTTTTGCAGCCGCGTTTTAACCACTGCTTTTCGTGCATGCCTCTCATATTTGATACTTTGACGCCACTAGTAGTGCATGGTCGATCGCATGCATTGAAATGTTGCTACTGCTAAGTTGTAAGATGAATATTTATAAATTAAAGACAATGTCTGTGTAGCAAGCAGGACCAGAAAGTGTAATATTTTCAGATAGCTTGACAACATTTGGAAGCACAGAGCTATTATTGCAGTTAGAGAGCAGGAATTCAGCTTTAATCTTTATTCTTGTTAAACTCTTAACGAATCAAGTATTTTTCATCCAGTATATAGTCCTTACTATCTGCTCCATTATCGGCTAACTACTGAGGGAAGGTTTCTACATTTTGGTGTTTTGGCCCTATCATAACTGTTTATCTACTCAGCGAACGCTTTCAAATGATATCCATATCATACATGGGCAATGAACTTGGCTTCTAGCCTGCACAGCCTTCGAGCTCACTGCGCGGGAGGTCAAATTTTTAATTTTTCACGATGTGTCGACTGTAGTTTTTACAAAGCTCTGTTTTAGTCACGCATCTTTCAAGCCCCTTTGTCGGAAAGATTTGATAACTTTTACGCAATCCTTTAAGATTTTCATGAATCTAAAATGCTAAAATTTTTATTCTCTGGTTTTACATAAATAGCAAAGAAATTCTATGAATGCAGTATAATTCACTCCGTTTTTAAAATTTAATTAGCATTATTAACCAAGTTATAAATAGTTTTCAAAAGTCGAAGCTATGTATAACAAATAATTTTTACAACACTACAGAAAGCCGTTGATATAACCTTCTGATTTCGTCTGATACAACCCTCAAGGCGGTGGGAAATCCTAAGGGAAAACACTCAAATGTTTGGCTCCGGCATACCAGTTGGTATTTTAACCAAACTGATAGTGCAGCTTTATGGTTTGGCAGAAATTAGTATGAAAAACAGATCCAGCTGGGAAACATTAGGAGAAGAATGTAGTAGAAACAGCAAAAACAAAATAATCAATTTTTTGCACAAATTCAATATCTGGAAAAATAAATTATAAAGGAAGCGGTGGCAGCATGAATTCAATGTGCGGTATAGCCTAACGAGAATTTTGATTCGAGTGTTGACTTGGTCAAACTCCGTTTCAAGAAAGAACATATAATCAAGAGCATGTAAGTAAAATATATAAGCAACTGCAGGTGGAACGGCCAATGTGGAATGGAACAATTAAGAGAGGGTGTCGTAAAAAGGGCCGTAAAAATTATAAAGCGGGTAGCGGTAAAATGTTTGCAACGCGGAATCTCGGGTGTAGAGTCCCCAGAAATTTAAGAAATTTTTGATATTGCAATGAAACCTGTCTTCGGAACTTTAATTCCTTTCACTTTGAAGAACTGAGGTTTTTTTTTAAATTTTCACACATTTAAAAATAAAACTAGCAATTTTCTCCGAAAAATCGGATTCATTTTAAGACTTTTCTTCATAAACGCAATATATAAATATGCCGTTAAAAATTGGGAAATTCTTTGGTTTTAAAGAAATAGGAAAGTATTTGGGTTTTTAGTCCTTTTTTCTATTTTTCCCTCAATTTTTCATACCACCGAATCGCGACGGGGGCGGCCTCTTATAGGATCCGCCCCTGGAGGGCTAGGGGCGACAGCCTCAGAAATAGCCAGAGCCCAATCTATTGTTTCAAGAAATTCATTGAGAGCAGTCTTGAAATGCCAATCAGGGTTGGGAGTCTCGTTCTGTCGAGTGTCGAGACCTGGCCAGTCTCGGTCTCGCCCATCGAAAAGTCTCCGTTTTGGACCGAGACCGGAAATTTTTGAAACCATCATTTTTCAGCGAAAATTTTAAATCAGTGTTATGAAAACTAACTAAACGAGGTGCGGAAACCGTTTTTATGTGTTAAAGTCGCAAATACTGGGCAAATAAGCCTCAAAAACTAGAAGAAACTAAAAATCCTGAAATTGTTGGTCTCGGCCTCGCCCAAAGGCCGAGACTTGGCCAGTCTCGTTGTAGGTCTCGGTTTCGGTCTCGGTAAAGTATCGATTTCGCCCAACCCTGATGCCAATTGCCGGTTGCGTATTTTTTGACTGCGTATCCTTAAGCGTTCGACTGCGAACTTAACTCAACCTTTAAGCTACAGGAGAATGCGCCGAAGGCGCAAAAGTTTGTGAATGAAATGTATATAAAACAAAAAGCGACGACAAATGAAGAAGAAAACACACCACAGGTCCAAAAAGTTTGGAATAAATGTAATGGAAAACGCGCCGGGGGCGGGAAAATTTATAAGGAAACAAAAAACGCGTCGACGGCGCAAAATCTTCCAAAAGAATGTAATGGTCAACGCGTGGCAGACGCGAAACATTTTAAATAAATGTAATGGAAAACGCGCCAAGGGTGAAGCCGACCAAGAAATTTTTAAACCATTTTCTTGCACAGGATAAAATTTTTATGCACGTCTTAAAACATTAATGCACTTTGTTGCGCGGGGGTAAAAATTTTGTTGCGCGGGGTAAAAATTTTGTTGCGTGGGATAAAATCTTTATGCGCTTTGCTGCACGGGGATAAAAATTTTGTTGCTCGAGACAACATTTTGATGCGCCTTGTTGCGCGGGGGTAAAAATTGTACTGATGCTCGAGTTAGAAATTTCGTTGCACGGGATAAATTTTTAATGCTCTTTTGGAAAAAGTTTGCTGCGCGCGATAAAAGTTTTGTTGCGCGGGACAAAATTTTGATTCGTTTTGTTGCGCGGGGGGTAAAAATTCGAAAGCTCGAAAGTGGCCAGTTGCTGATAGAACGTTGTTGGCTTCAACACATAAACATACAAGCGAGTGAGCATGCACAAATGTGTACTAAAGTCTGACCAAAAAATCTTGGAACCGAACAGTCAGCACCAGTCCTGAGTTATCCTTTGAAGGTAGCCTATATAAAGTATATATTTTTAGAATCCTCAGGAGGAGGAGATTCCGATAAACCCATCATATCCGGTCTATATCCGGTTACCGGATACTAAATCGATAAAAACGCTTCAGATTCGGAAGAAAAATGTTAATTAATTCATGCTCTAGTATATTGGTCCTTGGCTCAAAACATTTCCGAAAATCGGGTCACATCCGGTCCATGTCCGGTAACCGGATGCACAGGTCACAAAAACTGTACAGCAAGATGGGTAGATCGTACAGTTTCACTGATTGGATTTTTGGATTCCTCCGGTCGAAATTAGTCTGTATCCAAAATTTTGTCCAGTTTGGACCAAAATTGCATGATCTATGGTCGTATCCGGTTCACCAAAAACCGGAAAAAACGGTTTTTCCGGCCTGGTGCTCGGAGTCGCGGATTAAAAATGTTCCCTTTGGGCACAATGAATGTTTGGGAGGCTACTTTCATTTTACCGGTGTCAAAGCAATCGAATATCCGGTCCATTTCCGGTTCTGAGCTTTGAAATATGAGATTTCATGGGCTATTATCTCAGTATCCGGTTGGTCCGGAAGTCAAATTATTGCATTAAAATTATATTTGGTCTATCCCTAATCAACACCAACCTCAAATTACTTCATATCTGCTGTAAATTTAGAATGGCAGCGTTTTAAAAATGGGTGATTTTTGTTTGTTTTGTCTAATTGTTAAACCGGACATGAGATTTGATCACATACGCTTAGCTTTGTCGCATGCAATATAACCTATTTTTGAACCATTTTTAAAACGCTGCCATTCAAAATTTACAGCAGATATGAAGTAATTTGAGGTTGGTGTTGGTTAGGGATAGACCAAATATAATTTTAATGCAATAGTTTGACTTCCGGACCAACCGGATACTGAGATAATAGCACATGAAATCTCAAATTTCAAAGCTCAGAACCGGAAATGGACCAGATATTCGATTGCTTTGACACCGGTAAAATGAAAGTAGCCTGCCAAACATTCACTGTGCCCTAAGGGAACATTTTTAATCCGGGATTCCGAGCACCAGGCCGGAAAAACCGGTTTTTCCGGTTTTTTGCGAACCGGATACGACCATAGATCATGCAATTTTGGTCCAAGCCGGACAAAATTTTGAATACAAACTAAATTCGATCCGAGGAATCGGAAAATCTAATCAGCGAAACTGTACGACCTACCCATCTTGCTGTACAGTTTTTGTGACCTGTGCATCCGGTTACCGGACATGGACCAGATGTGACCCGATTTTCGGAAATATTTTGAGCCAAGGACCAATATACTAGAGCATGAATTAATTAACATTTTTCTTCCGAATCTGAAGCGTTTTTATCGATTTAGTATCCGGTAACCGGATATAGACCGGATATGATGGGTTTATCGGAATCTCCTCCTCCTGAGGATTCTAAAAATATATACCTTATATAGGCTACCTTCAAAGGATAACTCAGGACTAGTGCTGACTGTTCGGTTCCAAGATTTTTTGGTCATACTTTAGGTACTCATTTGTGGGAAGGGTCACTGGGGTCTAATTTGTGTAGGGGGTCTGCAGTTGATGTCCCCGGCCTTAATAACTAAGATGCCTGTCACACTCTTAGTTATTATGTACTCTTGCCCCAACTCACGTGCAAAATTTTAGCAAATCGGTCAACCCAATCAAAAGTTAGAGGGGAACACATAAGAAATAAATAAATAAAGAAATTACGGACATACTGAAATTGAAGGGTTGCCTTTTCGTGAAAAAAGCGGCAACCCAACAAGAATTGGATAGTTATCAGGCTATGGAATTCAAAGCTAAGTCCGTGTTTACTTTGAAGGCGGGTTACAGTTTATTAATGTTTTATTTGTATATAATTAATTAGAACAAAATTTACCACACCGACAAGGAATGAACCAGAGAGAGAAGAACGAACTCTCACTGCACAAGATTTACCTCTCATACAAGTCTTAGATTGATTTTTGGATATGATGTAGTAATTTCAGTGCGTTTGACATTTTTCTACCATCTTATTTAAAGCTTGACCAACTTTTTCTGTTCTTCATCTGCAGCCCCTTTTTATCCACAGCCTACCAAGCCGGCATACTCTGGTTTCAGCCCCCTTAGTCTCTCGAGGTATGTGGGGGACAGTCTGTGTTGGGGCGAACAAGCCGGACTGTCATGTGTGAGACCGAAATTATGGCATACCGACATGGCCTTGGCACAGGGACCGGCACAAGGCTTCATTTTGTGGCTAACCGCTGACAAGGACACAGCAAAAAAGATAATGTCTGCGATACGTTAGTTAGTTGCTTCGCTTTTAACAAAATACCTAAACATGGTTCCCTTGCTTCCTTCCTTCTTTTCTTTCATAGGAAACCCACAAATACTGAAACTTCTTTGAGAAAAGTTATTCTAACAGCAGCTCGAGAAATATGCTGTAGATTATTTTGACCATTTGCGATGCGAGTCCATCATTAGTCCTTAAAGGCCGGTTCACAGGCTGTCGCTTGTCGTATGTCGTCGCATGTCGCGTAGGATTTGTCGCAGTGACTGATGTGTTCACAGGCTGATGTCCTGTCGCAGGATATTCCTGTGCAACAATAGCGAAAGCCAATATTTCATAGGCTAGGGGCACGCGACAAAAGTTAAAACATTTTCAACTCCTTACGACACACGGCAATTTGTCGCACGACACTTTTGTCGCCACGAGCAATGAACCTGCGAACACTGCCGCGACAAGCGACACGCGACATACGACTCTGCGACACGTGACACGCGACATACGACCGAGCCTGTGAACCTTAAACATGGAAAATGTCCACTAATAAAATCTAGTCACGCAGGCCATAACAGAATCCAACACAGATACGACCCAGTACGATCCCACTGTTTAAACGAAAGCTCTTGTCTCATAAGTTGGCGGCTGTTGAAATGGTTGATGCTTTATATTTCGTTCAATCGATCGGCTAATTCCTTTTGGCAAAATCAATTATGCAGGTCCCCATACTCAAAGCTATAATAGTGCGGCATTGAGCAGGTGTGGACGGGTTTATAGTTTATCCTTTGTAGCTTCAATGCTGGGCTGGGATTTGCTGTAAGGCCAAACCAAAACAATGGCATTTCATCAATTTTCAAATCAAATCAAGTTTTCATCCTACTATATTTCAACCCATTTCCTGAAAGATACATAATTTTTGAATGTATCGCGTTGGTTTATAAACCCTGGCTTGTAAACAAAGTTTCTTTAATTCAAAATTTAAAAGAATATCTGCTTCAATGAATTTTCAGAAAAGTTTTGCGAGATCATGTTTCCTCAATAAAACTACAAAGGTAAGCTTGGCTATAGTCATATTCCAATAAAACTGTTCATTAAATTTAGATTTCTTAATGAGAGGTTTTGATGCCTCTTTTGATGCAACCCTCCCTCAATAATGACTATTTCAACCACAATGAGATCAGATCAGACCTGAAAAGTAGCTTGCAGTCGGTGATTTGACAGAAAAACAAATAGCTACCCTATGCCCGCTATACCAATATTGCACTGTTTCTGAACGGCTTCGCTGCTCGGGCCTTGGACACACCCAGCTTTTCTGCAGCGGAATGCATCCATGTTGTATGCCAATCTTTTAAAATACTAACTATGCAGTATGTCCCTTTTGAGACGATAACTTTGCAATGACAGGCTAGTATGAGGTCAATTAATACATATCTCATGCACCTTTAAGCGCACTTGATTAAACTGTCAATGATTCGTCATTCAAGAAATAAATATTACTTTAATTTGTTAAAGTAATTGTGTAGAAATTTGTATTTATATATTTCAAATTCTGAACTAAGCACTATCTCATCAGGTGTCCCTCAAGGAAGTATTTTGGGGCCGATCCTGTTCTTAGTATATACTAGTGATCTAGAAAATGTGGTTTTGATTTCTGAAATAAAACTTTATGCTGACGATTCTAAAGTTTATATAGCCTTTAACGCAAAAATTGACACAGCATTACTCCAACAAGATCTCTGTAATTTAAGTGATTGGTTCGACATGATGCAGTTGAGTCTTGCAGTCAGCAAATGTACGGACCTGCATATTGATAACGCTAACCCATATGTTACGTACAGATAAAGATGCTTTCATTCCGACACAAACAACAATCGTACTGTCCGAAGCCGAAGGTAGTGATTCTTTTGGCAAAGTTTTCATCTCATTTGTTATTGCCATTTCGCCAATTGCTCAGATATAGTTTTTCTCATCTTCAGGCCAGATTTGCAAATCCGATTTTCTAGGAAAGCATATCTCCAAGCAAAGGGCTGTGAAAAATTCATCCTGGATGCCTCTAAGAACAATTTAGCATGCATATGAGTACCTGATATATGAAATGTTCCCCAAGGGATTCTGTAAGCTCACCCCTTCTTTCTAGCAGAGAAAGCTTAAAGTAGGACAAAAACTGTCTTAGAACTTTTATGCTAGTCTCGTCTCTCTTCTCAGTTCTCTTATCTTCAGTATGGTGCACATTGATTTTAAGGACGAAAGGGTTCAGCTTAGCAAAAGGGCTTAGCTAGAAGTAAAGCTTCTGAGTTTAGCATTGACGTAAGCTGGGGATCTAGTCAGCCTGTGCCCAGAGAGATTTTCTTTTATCCAGTTTCTTTCCACTATCCAGCCCACACAGAGTCCCCCTTTTCATTAATTTAAAATTTCCGCAATTCGCCTTTTACCCTTATTTACTTCAGCTCGGGCTCTGGCATGACAATTTTGATATAGTCCAAATGAATAAATACGACCACACATTTCATAGGGTTTCACATTTACCTAGGCTTCAATTCCAGGCTTTCTGTCTGCCTCCCAATTACTGACTAATGCATTCACACACCAAACCTGGAACGAAAATCATACCTATTGACAAGGTACCTATGATTGAAACTGAAGCCAAACAAGCGAACATGCCCCGTGCTAGGACATCATAATGCCGTCCCTGCCCTGTATTATAAACCTTATGTAGCTTCAGTTAATGCGTAGGCAGGTAGCTTTGTACGTAGTCGGTAATTTCGAAGGAAAATGAACGTAGCTACATTTGTTCCATATTGACAGTTAATTAGGTTCTGTGGAAAATTGGAAAGCAGGACGCCGAAATAATGAACGTCGAAGTCGTCAGAAACTTCATGGGTGTGGTGGTACACTCATCGATGATATTCAGATTTGCAGAGTTCAATTAGTTCCGTTGGCTCAGTAGTTACAGTTTGCGTTATCTATACTTGGGAATTGCGAAAAACAGTTCTCTCAGCAATTTCCTGTCATCTCTTAGGAATGTTCGATTTTATGTATACAAAACCATTTGAACCATTGAAACCACGTTTGAACCGGCACTTTTACTTGACTTTGAAATTTTTTATTCACTCAGTCACATTTCAGGAACTGAAACTGAAACTATTTAGAGAGGAGACTTGAAACTGAAACTGAAATTAGAGACCGCTGACTGAACCTTAAACTAAAACTAATAGTTTGAGCGATGACCAAGCCTGCTAATGTGGTGGCTGGCTACTGTATGGTACAGTGAGACAGCATTTAGAATTTAAACCTGATCGAACGCGTACTGGAGACCTGCTCGTGCGTCGTGGAGACTGGAAAGAGTTGTTTCCGAAGACCCTAGACCTTAAGGTGTTCGCAGTAACTGTCCAAAATCCCAAACATTTCATTGTTTACCTTGAATGACTGGCCAGAAAGGCACTGGCCGTCAGGCTTAGAGCTGGGCCGATCAGCTCCGGATTGTTTAACACTGATTTAACCTGCAGCTTAATTTTGTTGGCTCAATGCGATCGTCAAATAATTAAAGTCTGACCAAAAAATGTAGAAAGCGAAATTGTCTGCTTTATATCTCGTAAACGCTTCAAGATAACTGCCATAAATTATATATTTTCTGAACCGGAATGATGAGATCTTTCTTTTCGTGAAAAAAGTTTGGGGGGGGGGGGGGGGGGGGGGGGGGGGGGGGGGGGGGGGGGGGGGGGGGGGGGTGTGAAAGGGGTTTCCCGTGCGATTTCAAAGGGTGCCGCTTTTATTTGTCCAGAAGGATTGGTAAATGCTACAACCACGATTTTTTCAGGAAAATTTTCCCCTTGTCCGAATGTCCTACACACCAAATTTCAGCTTTTTTGGTTGAAAATTGCGTGAGTTATTCCATTTTTTAGATTTTCAAAATCCTTTGATCTTTGCCGCTTTTTCGACTTTGACTGGTTGTTACTCGCCACTCGCTCAACGAAAAAAAATTTTTTGATTGGATTTTCAGGAGCGCCTGGGTGTCCGCTTTCATCTGATATACGTGGTATTTCAAAATTTGAAAGTCGATTTTTTCAAAAAATACCACTTTTTGACCCAAAATTTCGGCAAAGCGAATCCACCAAAAGTGAATAAAAATAACATAATCATAAAGTTCATTATGAGCTGAATCCAACGATATAAAGTTTTCGTGGCTACGACTTATATTGCGCCAGCAATGAATTTTTAAACATTTCCCTTATTTCAAGCTGGTTTTTGGCTTCCTTTGATGTTGCCGCCTAGATTTACCTGAACCAGCGTAAACTAGCAAAACCAGCTTGAAATAAGGGAAATGTTTAAAATTCATAGATGGCGCAATATAAGTCGTAGCCACGAAAACTATATATCGTTGGATTCAGCTCATAATGAACTTTATGATTATGTTATTTTTATTCACTTTCGGTGGATTCGCTTTGCCGAAATTTTGGGTCAAAAAGTGGTATTTTTCGAAAAAATCGACTTTCAAATTTTGAAATACCACGTATATCAGATGAAAGCGGACACCCAGGCGGTCCTGAAAATCCAATCAAAAAATTTTTTTCGTTGAGCGAGTGGCGAGTAACAACCAGTCAAAGTCGAAAAAGCGGCAAAGATCAAAGGATTTTGAAAATATAAAAAATGGAATAACTCACGCAATTTTCAACCAAAAAAGCTGAAATTTGGTGTGTAGGACATTCGGACAAGGGGAAAATTTTCCTGAAAAAATCGTGGTTGTAGCATTTACCAATCCTTCTGGACATATAAAAGCGGCACCCTTTGAAATCGCACGGGAAATTTCAAAAAACTTTTTTCACGAAAAGAAAGATCTCATCATTCCGGTTCAGAAAATATATAATTTATGGCAGTTGTCTTGAAGCGTTTACGAGATATAAAGCAGACAATTTCGCTTTCTACATTTTTTGGTCAGACTTTAGTTTGATCTAGGGAAGGCCTGGTCTGGGCATCAGGCTAACTGTCGAACGGGAAACTTGCATAGAGATCAGACTGAACTGACCCGAGATATGTCCTGAATGCAGAAGCCCTGTTAGGACAGACAGGAGGCTGCCCGTTGATGTCCCGGGGTTAACATTCATTCTGTTCCTGGACCACTTTCTGGTAAATTTTGGGTGCCCTTTAGCTAACAGCTAAAACATTGGTCAAGTTTGTAAGGATTTGGTATCTGATCCTCACGGCGCCACCACTATTGGCTGTTGCTTTCATATAGCACAACTTTATTAGCTACTACGACAAGAAGGCTGGCACTTAAAAGCAGTCATTTGATAGCAACTTTGACACATTGAAGCTGCATGATTAAAATCACTCAACGAGTGGATTGGGAAAATGTCGATTGGCCGAGAAAGGTTTGCATTTATACTGATGGTTACCGCTTCAAGCCAAGTCAGCACGTAGTACAACAGTTTCTAGGTATTGTACGTAGCCCTTTTTTGGTACAGAGATACCATCGACAAGGAAAGCAACACTACAGAACACTTCTGAACAGAGTACGATTTGCACGTATAATTCCACAGCTTTGATTTTTAAACCTTTTCAACTTTTGAAAATGTAAATAGTCCATTTTCAGCACTGTGGCTAGGTAATTTTCACAGCAGTACAGGAAAGAAAATTGCATGAACTGTCGTCGAATGGACGAAAATTGAGTCATGACAAATATCGATCCTAATTTTTGCAAACATCCTTTTTATGCAATTTTAAAAAACATAATTTCTCTGAAATAGTCCCAGTTGCAATTTACTCAGGGATTTCCCAGAGCGTATTTAGACTACAAAAATTGTGCCCATCCTTTCATTATAATAACAGGTTTCCTCTCATCGTTCATTGTATGATTAAATTTTATGATACGCATGCAGTCTAAAATTTAGCACAAATAATTGGGCAGCTATATTTAAATTGTAATAAAAACGAGTACTTCGATAAAACATAAAATAACGATTAGGTTAGATAGTTATTTAGATATCTAACAGTGTGATCCCAATGATTAGGTCAGAGGCAGAGGCCTCTAGTTAATTGTCATTTAATATTGTAATATTTCGTTAATAGGACACACCACAGTCCTATACAGATATATATTAAACTTGTACATGCATGGAAAGTTGCAGTTGGTTTCCAAAAACCGACGACATCACGTCTTGTCTTTGCATAAGTAAATAACTCCGCATGGATAACCGATATTTAACGGCTTTTATAGGACAAGACTCCATTTAGAAGTTAGCTTACGCCCCTCTCTACCAAATCCTGCTTATGACTAAAGTTCTGCTTCTGACTTCAGCTTTAAAACAATGACGTACCAGGCACCCTGTACCAATATTTGCTGTTCTATTCCTTTAAAAGGTCATCAGGAAGGTGGCAGTGAAAACTAGCAATATTTTACTTTCGGCACTCAATTTCAAAAACACTAAAATCATAAAATTATAGATAAATGAGGTTAAAATAGATTCGCAATTCCTGTTTTCAGAATTTAAATTACCTTAGTGTTTACCCCCACGCATGTGGCTCGAATTTGCTTGCATCAATACATCAAGGAACCGCTTTTAGTTGAACGCAAAGGCATAATATAGCCCAGCTATATTTCATGTAGACATGGGGTAGTATATGCGTCCCACATATTTCTGTATGATAAATATAAGCCCTGAAAATTATCTACGTTCATGAATCTTATATCTGTATAGCTTGGCTTCGCATATTCGAGGATACATACATGTACGTATGCATACACACATACATATAGTGTCTATGGTTTCCATCATTATAATACCAAGAGTACATAATAGGATAGATAGAGAAGTAGGGTATGTGCGTGCAAGGAGCAATTACTGGGAACCCCTTTTCCTTTTCTATCGACCCATTCTAGATGAGAACCCATGCATTATTCAGTCCTCCTTTAGCTCTTTTCATTTCTCTCGTGCAAAGGCGTCATCTGATCTGAAAAGGCTTTGCTCGGAGTAAACACAGCCTGCATTTGATTGGATAGCGCTCCCCAGGCCTTCGCTTGAAAATTGATGTTGAACTGCACACACTATCTGGGCCTCAAAGCGCACAGTGGGGGCCCAAGCTGCAGTTGCAGATTTTTTCACTGAAGTCGACCACTTTGGGCAGTATACTGGTGGACTTGTCCCCGTTTCAGTCTTACGAATTCAATCATTTTTCAAAACAATATACCTTGGTATTTAAGCTTTAGGATGAATTTTCTTGCCGGGGCACCCCCTATCTAAAGGAAACTAGTCAGGCCTGCTCTAGAAAATAAATGGGAAGGCAGGCTGTGTATGTAATGTATGTGTGTGTATGTGTGTGTGTATGCCATTGAACGTCAGTAGAGTGTGCAATCTAGTTTTAGCGCTCTCAGTGTACCGAGCAGTGTAAAGCGCTGGGGTAATTTGATCAAGAAAACGCTATTGAAGGGAAGTGCAGTGTGTTCGTTTGTACAGTACGGTGCGTGTGGAGACTTTCATATATTCAATTCTTACGTTACGATAGTCTTGGATTACGGTAATGGTGGCGTGGAAAAGCTGAAGAAGCGAGATTTGGTGGAGAAAACATAAAAAATCCAAAAAAATTAATTCCTACATTGCTCACAAGCTTCTAGTGATCTCAAGACAAGTTCAAGCGAAGCCTAAGGTATGTAGTATCGTCATATCTTATTTTGCTATATTTAACTTCAACTTTAAGAGCTAGGATTTCGCCATTTATGTCCACGCAGCCGCCTATAAAAGCTTTCGTTGTGACCTTATTCCTGGTAAAGGTGGAGAACATGTGAATTGAGATTGATCAATACAATTCTTAATTCAGCCAAGGTTAATTTGTGGCTGTTGGTATTGAGTATTTTAAAAAACTTAAGAATTTCCACATGCTAGTACTAGTAGGCTGGTATCTGTAACTATTATTAGGATGGTACAATTGTAGTAAATTCAAAATATTGAAATTTAATTACAGTAAATTGCAGAAAATTCAAATTATATACATAATTTCCCATAAACTGTCTACTTGGTTACCTGAAAAAGCAAAACAGAAACTGGTATCCAATATTTGTCTCCGAGGCAGAAACTGATCAGTTAATAGCTATCTACATATTGTTGTGGACTATATAAAATTAGGTCCTTTTGGACTAAATTAATTCCCAAAATTATGCAACTCTAAAGTTTTAACCAATTTCATGACTTGACAAACTTGACGGATTGAGCTGGTGGTTTTTGTATGCATTCTTTAATTTAATACTGGAAGGTTTTGTTGAAAGGTGGCTTGCAAGAGATATATCTCGCTACTGTGAACGTTTTGTTTTGTTCATTTCACTTTGATCTCCGTTTTAAATCCAATCTCCAAAGTCAAGACTGGCCATTTTGGGCATTTGAACGTATTGGGCAACGTCCACTATGTTTTAGTTGAAATAATATCGCTAAATTCAAGACGCCAAGACGTGAACCGAGCTAAGAGCTTGTCTTCATTATGAGGCCCATGTCAAGATAAAAGTTAGAACCCCAGAACCCCCATCAGAAAAAGGAGGTACTCAATTTTTTTCATGTGTTTGTATCCAGGACTTTGATGTGTACGTGACTACGTCGCGGATCCTTTCCTTCAGCAGGCACTTCAGCAGACATAATAATATGTTTATAATATCGATATATGTATGCATCTCTGTCGTCAAGTTTGTAGCATATAACGGGGTTGCACGGGGGGGGGGCTCCTGGCTTTTCTCATCAATTTGGACTGAAATTTGTGTGTATGCTACATCCAATATCCAATATCCACAATGTGGGTATCAATCGACAGCTGACGACAAGAAGAACGAGTTCGTCCTAGATCTAAATCCAGACAACGCACATACTTTTCGGTATACCCGTTCTCCAGAATCCTCAGAACCTCCAACAAACACTTTAAACTAGACAGTAGAGGATCAAATCTGCTGAAAAAATTTCAGAACCTCCAAGAACCCCGAAAACCCCCATCAAATTTGAAACTAAATGCATATATATATGTAGTTACGGATCAAATCTCTTTGAAAAGTTAAAAATCCCCAAGAACGTTAAAGTTAAAGTTAACAAAGTTAAAAATTCCCAATAAAAATGAAACTAAAACATAGTTATAGATCAAATCTCTACAAAAAATTAAGAACCCCCATGAAAACAAAAGCTTCAAGAAAAACAAGTGGTAGATCAGAACGCATCAAACAGTGCTTTTATCTTGACATGAGCCTATTTTGAAAAGTTATCATTTATTATAGTTATATACTTTCTGGATCGCAGCAGAATACACCACAATGCTTCATTTCGGTTCTCGAACTTTCAGTTCGTTGTAGTGATGTTGCAGTTTCTGAAATTGAAACTGGGTTCAGGTCGTGTTTCAGTCACTGACGCTGAAACTGAAGCTGAAATGGTTTTACTGCACACAGACTGAAACAGAAACTAGTTTCGGTAAAGACCTGAAACCATTTTTAAGGATTTAACGTAGTAATTCAGCCATTCCTCAAAACTTGAAGATTTGAAGGTTTGGAGCTGCTATTTCGTTAATATTCTGCAAGAGATAGCTAAATTGTATAATCATCATATTATACTTTATATTAAACCTGAAGGCTAGACTAGAAACTTTCGAATGAACTGAAACTGAAGTTATATTGGATTGGCTCCTCTTGCTAAACCTGAGACTGTTGAAATTAAAATCGGACCTTTTCAGGATTGGATAACGTCCCGGGCCCAGAGCCCGCAAACCTTGACCAAATGAGCTGAAATTTGGTATGACTATGTTTTAAACCACGCTGAGTTCAAATATCGCAAATTTTTCGATTTCGCGAATCTCAATTTTTTCGATTCGTAAGGGGGACCAAGGGGAACCGAAAAGTTGTAGTCAGGGATTTTCGAGGTCGCAGAACACGAATCTGAAATCCCTTTATCTCTAAAACTTTTAGTTAGCTCCAGACATGTGCAGGAGGGGAAGTTCTGGGGGGGGTGAAGGGCGGCCGAAGGCCGCCGAAAAACCGGATTTTTCCGGTTTTTTACCGGAAAAATCCGGATTCTGGGGGGGGGGGGTGAGGGACCCCTCTGGGGGGGGGGGGTGTGCTCAGGTCTGGGGGGGGGGGGAAATACCCCCCCCAAACCCCTCCCCCAAGCACACGTATGGTTAGCTCCGTATAAGCTAAGCTTATAATAAATAGAAAAACAATTGCAGAGACTTGATGCAGTTCGATATTTTGCACTACAGTTTCGATTCGATCCATCAAATATCAAGAGCCGCGTCAAAAGGGTTTTGAATCGATTCGAATCAAAAATCTAAAAAAAACGCCGATCCGATAGGTTAATACAAAGCCAAAGCAATTTTAGTTGTAAATTTGGAATCAAAATTTCAAGAACATAAGAACAAGATACCCTGGAAAGTTGGTAAAGCGCTGTCGTCAATAAAACCGACGATAAGTGTGCTGTGTTGGTTGGTATCAGGCTTCAGACTCATGTATATATTAAACGAAATCCAAAAATTCAAACATTATTTAAATTTGGCAATTTCACATGGGGTTAATTTCAAACACAGCCAAGTTCACTTGGGGTAAAGATTTTGCGATCCTGGTGGATTAGTGCGAGACTGTGTAATAATTCTGCGGATCACTTTCTTTTTCAGTGATGTCATGCGCATAATCATTTCACAAGCTTTAGAACAGGCTTTTTGCTCTTTCTCGAAATGACATATATAACGAAAATGAGTACAGTGAAATAGATTCGATTCAGTTAGCTTTAACCGATCTATGGGTTCAAATATATTCACTGTTTTTTGTATCACTTTCACTGATAATTTGCTAATCGTTGAGTGACCATTTTGAGAAATGAAATCTGCACTTTTCTTACTTAATCAAATCAACATTTTTCGCTTTTTCGTTACATCGTTCCCTGTTCCCTGCCGTAGTGGTTACTTTAGTTCTCCTCAGTCAATCACCGTTGCAGTGGTTGCACCATTGACTGCAAAATGATGAACAAAATGCAAATTGATAGCGAATTTCTCAACGAAATAATTTTCGCGTGCTGTTACAAAAATTGGGAGTATATAAACGGTCAATTTCTACTGTAGCTTTTTCCATAGTAAGTTGATATGGAAATTGGCAACTGGTCGCGACTTTGAGCCTGATGATATTGAAATATTTAGCTTATGCCAAGCCTTGACATGTCATAGAAAATATAATTCTGGTTGCAACGATTATAATCAAACAATTTTTCTAAGTTTAATATTCGATATTTGCTATTATTTGGCTTTCACATTGCGATAAATTGTAGCATCGTCGTAAAAAGTTTCGATGCGTGGCGAGGCGAGCGTGGGGTTAAGTAAGGCATAGGTGTAATTGGGGGGAGTTTGGGGGAGGTAACCCCTGCCCTCCAGCAAGTTTTCCAAATCTCCCAAAAATTTTTGGAGGCCCCCGCCGCCCCCCATGGGGGGACGTCCAAAAATTGGGTATTTTTAAGGATAATTCTGCAAAATTTTTCAAAAAAGTTGGCTTTTTTTGGCACAAAAAAGTTCAAAATTTTTGGCTTAAAGTGTTTATTATTGCGAGAAATACACGGTTTTAACGGTTTCATGGACTTTCTGACTCAATATTGACCTTATTCTGAACTCAGAAACATCTTGGCAATCAAGTGTTCGAATTTAAAAACTCTGCCTAATTACTTAATGATTTTTTGTGTTTCGGCATTAGCAATGGCTGAAAACATAGGTGTACCTGGGGGCATAGGTGTGGCTGGGCAAAAAATCTGGGGGGGGGGGGGTTCCGACGGAGGGTGGGGGGGGGGCCGCCAAAATTCCCAAAAAACCCCTAAATTTTCGATTGTTTTGCCATTTTTGGCCACTTTGTAGCAAAAAATAGGGGGGGTCCTAGCTAAAGTATGAAAAATCTGGTGGGGGGGGTCGAGAAAATTTGTCAAATTGGTAGGGTCCCCCCCCCCACCCCCCCTAACACATCTATGCCTGGGGGGGGGGTACCCCTCCCCCCAAATGGAAAAGTGCCGACCCCACCCTCGAAATTTTGGAGGCAGACCCCACCCCCAAATGGCCAAATCCCAGACCCCACCCACCCAAATTTGCCAGACCCCACCCTCAAAATTTTGAAAATTTTGCTTCAAAATTAGTAAGAATTCGAAATTTTTTGGAAAAATTCGAAATTTTTGCAAAAAAATCCAAGTTTTTTCGAACAAATGAGCAAAAATGAAGAAATATATATTTTTGATTTGTAGTTGGAAATAACGCTTGTTTAGCAAATTTGCGAATTTTTTTAAAATTTTTGCACAAAAAATTTTTTACCCCCCCAAATTCGATTTTTTTGGACCCCACCTCACCTCAAAACGGCTGACCCCACCCACCCTAAATTCGGCTACCCCCTCCCCCAACGTTTTATCAAGGTACACCTAAGGCTGAAAAGGCTGAAAATGCGTCTTTTTGCATAAAAATAGAACATTTTTTTTGGGGGGGAGGTGTGAGTTGGTGGGGGGGTTCGTGGGCGGGTCTTAAAAGGGCCCCCACAATTGCGGGGGAGGGGGCCCCCACCCTAATCCCCGTTACACCTATGGAGTAGGGGGAGGGGAAGGAAATAAAAGAAGGTTGTCAGCGGAGTTCAAGAATACTGCCTTTTATTTTGATGGGGGGAGGGTGATTTTTCCGACTTGGTCCTCCCTTATGTTTAGAAAAATCTATTCTTGTTGTCTCCGACTTAACTGAAAAGTTGCCCCCGTCCCCGTCCCGGGTAAGTCAAGGTCGCTGATTGAAAAAATCGAAAAGCTCTGAAAAGCGAGAGATCGATTCGATTGATCGATCAAAAATGTTGCCTCCGATTTTCGCGAAAAGTCGCCCTCCGGTGTATATATAATTCGGGGGCGCTGGGCGCTGATTCCGAATATGTAGTCGAAATTGCGATTCGAGCTGCCAAAATCGAGTTATATTGACGATTTTTAAAACTCGATGAAAATAGATTTTTTGCGGTTGAACGTGAACGACCGATTTTAATAAAAGTTTCGGTACCAGCCCCCTCCGATCCGAATTATATATATACATATATATATATACCCTCACGACTTTTCCCAAAAATCGGAGACAAAAAACTTTTAGACGATTTTGATCGATCGACTCTACTGATAGATTGATTGATTCTCTCGATTCGATTTTTAAAATCAGCGACCTCGATTTATATACCAACCCTGGTGCAACTTCACAGCAAAATCGGAGACAAAAGTTTTTTGAACCATAAAGGAGGCAAGTCGAAAAAAATCACGCCCATCTAATTCTGCGGTTCACTTTCCTTTTCAGTGGTGTCATGCGCATAATCTATTTCGTAAGCTTTTGAACAGGCTTTTGCTAATTTCTCGAAATGACATAACAAAAATTAGTACAAATAAAAGTGAAATAGATTCATTTGGCTTTAACCGATCTATGGGTTCAAATATATGTATTAACTCAGTTTTTGTATCACCATTTTCACTGATAATTTGCTAATCATGGAGTGTTTGACAAGAACGGATACCATTTTGAGAAATGAAACCTGCACTCTTCTTACTTAATCAAATCAACATTTCCCGCTTTTTCGTTACTTCGTTCCCTGTTCCCTGCCGTAGTGGTTACTGTAGTTCTCCTCGGTCAATCACCGTTGCACTGGTTGCACCATTGATTGCATGGCCACGGATACTCAGACTGCGGTCATGTGCAGGAGGAGAATAGTACAAGATTATAAACGAAAGAAAGAAGGTTGTCACTACAGCGCCTCCGACCCGAAAAAATTCGGGCCTGGGGGATCGAACCCACAACTTTTGGCTGTCTAGGCCAACGCTCTACCGATTGAGTTACCCAGGCACAATCGAACCAAGCTTCAGTTTGAATTCGTTCCCAAACCGTAGTGGCACGGGAAGTTCTGGGGGCCGCCGGACAACCGGATTCTTCCGGTTTTTTGCCAAAAGAAATCGGTGGAGTGTGGAGGGGTGAGCTGAGCTGTCTGGGAGAAGGTGAACTCCCCCTCCCCCAAGCACATGTACGTATACTCAGATGTCGGATCCGGTAGGGTGCACGTCAAAACTTGTGACCTGCCGGTCAAATCTGGTTAAAAAGGAAGTGGGATGGAAAAACTTGGCCGAAGATACCTTTATGCTCTTGTTTTCCCTTTTCCATAAGAATATATACAGGTGCGTAGCCGGGGGGGGCGCGGGGGCCTTGCCCCCCCCGAAATCGGAGGTATATAGAAGTAAAAATATAAAGAATAGCGCCAGCGTGAATAAATGTTTCAGAAAAATTTTAGCCTGTGGTGTTGCTTTTGCACAAAAATATCATAAAAAGACATAGATTTCGCTGGAAATTTGCCTCCAATGATTCAGTTGCGGTAGAAATTTCTGAGCATTTTTGACTTGCCCCCTCCGAAATTTTTTTTTCTGGCTACGCTAGTGTATATATATATGTATATATATATATATATAATATATATATATTCAACAAAATTGATGGAACAAGGAATATAATACAATAGAGTGCACTACCACAAAATATATAGATATACGTACGTATCAGGGGCGGATCCAGGTGGGGGGCGCCGCCCCCCCACGTCGCGATTCGAAGGTAGGAAAAATTAATAGGAGAATGAGGAAAATGGGAAAAAAACCAAAAAATTTGAGCGCCTTCGGCGCGAATTTTCCACTTTTTAACCGCATATTTATTGCATTTGCGAAGAAAAAACTTGAAATGCATCCGATTTTTTTCGGAGAAAATTACCATTTTTGCCTAAAAATATCAAGAAGTTTAGAAAATTTGTTCAGTTCAGTATAAAAAGAATTAAAGATCCGCAGACCGATTTTATT